>CAVNYN010284856.1:0-78346 GCA_963692815.1 Nyctanthes arbor-tristis | reverse complement strand
TAGAACACACTAGCAATATAGGCGGACATGATAGGGTCATGAGCTTCAAGTTTCATAAAGTTTTAACTTCATTAAGGCCATAACGGAGGTATGCCGCGAATATAGCGCTTTCACAGGCAAAGGTGCAGTGATGACGATCCTTCTTGATTTTGAAGCCCTCTGTTTACCATGTTGCACTCACATGGCTTCCCTATTTGACCTAAATTAGATCAATGCGTTCAAGCCAGGAGAAGGGGCATTTGCACATATAAGGTGTTAAACATGACTTAGTAGTATGTTGAGTAGCTTGTCTTGTTACGTGATGTCCACAAATCATTCGTTCGCTCATCCAAATTCATTAACCACATTGGAAAAATGCAAGTGGACATGGTGGGGTCATGAGTGTCAAGTTTCATGAAGTTTCGACTGTGTTAATACTATAACGGACTCATGTCGTGAATATGGCGCTATCACAATATGACCACAGCTCTATTGTACATATCCATTTAGTTATGGCTAAGTTAGCGCATAAGAGAGCCACTCCAGAGTAGGCATGGTTTTGCAAAATTTGCTCGACCTTTCTTTCCTCCTGCAAATAAATTCAACGTAGAAGATGCTCGTTACTAAAATTTAGTAAAGTACAAATGGCAAACTAAGGAGGAGGGAGTGGAAGAGACACATTAAAAGTATGCTCCAATACCTTATACATATTTAATTTCATTAACTAATTTTCGTGCCCTTTCGTTAAGTGAAATAAAATCTTAATAAAACGTAAACTAATTGTAAGGTTCAAACATCTCTTTTAAATTTTCGCTACAGAAATGTGAAGACCAAGTGGATTTTACACTTGAATGCACACCGGTCTGCTTGTATACACATATATAGTGGCCATTTCATGTAAGTTCTCAAAAGAAAAAAGAAAAAAAAAAGAAGGTTGAAAGAATTAACTACCCCTTGCACAATCAGCTTGAAACCCACCCCACCCCCCCCCCACAAACTTAATTAATGTGTAACATTTGGAGTGTAAAATCCCAAATTTGGACTAGAAATGGATAAATGAGGGGCTAAAACCCATTAGCACGTCCTCCAACAAATGAATGTTCATACCAATCAAATTATGACAGGTGTGCAATTTTAATGTTTTGCCCCCATTTTTCCCCTTATTATACATTATTTGGAAACAAGTTTTCCCCCTATAGTTTTTCCCCTTTTGCTTTTCCCCTCACATTAATCTTGCTCTATATCCTTTGGTCTCAAATCTTTTACAGCATAACAATCTGCATGGCTACATTAGAACACACGTCCTTGGGTTTGCTACAATTTTTAAGTTTGGTGTAGATGAAATACGGTAATCATTAGAATTGGATGAGCACGAAGTAAACCTCTTGATTATGAATTCTAAACTACGTAAACAAGCCAGTGTAATGATATGTGTGAAATATAATGACCAAACAGAAATGCATAAACCAAACTCAGTCCTGTATAGCATAAAGTCATGAACCCTTTAGTAACTGACAAAAAATAGTTAGTCAATCATGCTTTGGCATGTTTAATTAATATTCCAATGCAATTGCTAGCTAATCAACAACGTATGGCAAGTTATGGCAAGTGCACGATACAATTTGTCTTGTTAATTATTACTCCTTCACAGATTATCATATTATTTGTGATTCACGTGTTTATTCAAGTAATAAGATAATAAGAAGTATAGTTAGACATGGTTGGTGTTAGTTATCCTTAATAACCCAGTTAAATTTATTAGCAAATAGGAAAAATGAAAATAAAGACAGTTACTAGTTAACTACTATTAACAAATCCCGTTTTCTAAGGAAATAATGTGGGTTTTGTGTTAAGAACACATTAGAATGAAACTGTAAATGGTTTCTTATAATGAAACCATACATGGTTATTCTAATACGGATTTTTTTAACATGGAACTCACATTGGCTTCTTAAAAACTGGCAAATACACCAAGATGTATTTTATTATTTCAATCGAGTTACTAAAAAGCTTATAGACGACGGAAACACTTAGCAATAATCTTTTAATGGCTATCAATGCCACAGAAACAATATATAAATGGACCACAGAGACATGCTGATTTGAACACGCATCCAAAGCACAAACTTAAGCTCGAAAAAAAATAGGGAAGTTTTATTTAGATGGCAAAAAACAATGAAGAAAAAGTATTTATCTCTAGATGTGCGTCGTCTCGTTTTCGATCCATTAATTGGATGGTAATTTGCCTCCTATCATTTTAATAAGTTCAGCTCTTAAAACAAATCAGAGAGGGAGGGAACCAATAAATACATAATTACCTACAAATCAACATGAATTGGATTGGAAAATGTTCGGCATAAACGGATGCAATTAGTATTTTAAGAGTCTTAGGCATTGCTTCCTTAGAATTTAAAATTGAAATCACTTTTATCTTTGATTCTAGTGATAATTTGCATGTTCCTCACAAAGGAGTTGAAGGTTATTTTTGAAACCAGAAGATACTTTAAGTTAGACGTTAGATGAGCCCACGTGGTTTAAAGAATTTCCAAATGCAGTAAGCAAGGGAAAAATAAAACATCAAAAAATCCAAACAACAAAGTGAAATTTTCCCGCCCAAATGCTTCCGACGGCTATTCCACTTTACATAATATATAGATATAGGTTTTCTTTTCTTGATTGATAAAGACGAGTCTTTAATTTGTTGCTGTTTATTTCATAAAGACATATATCAACTCATTTTTTAAGCACGATCAATTTCTGATTATCCAAATATGAAAATAGCATATTGGTTTCTTCTCATTTAAAATAAAGAACTATTGATGCTTTTATCATGGAAAAGCACTCTTAAACAAAAACTATATTTAAAATTGGGATAGTTTAGAAAACAATAGTCCACTGGCATGGCTATACTCTAATGATAAACTAGCTCACTTTTTGCTCTTCCGATCTGAGAATTACTCATCTATAGGTGTACTAGACAATTTCCCAACAAGCATACAAATCATTTATGCTACGTGACTTTGAGGAGAAAGAAGTTTTATTGTAAACCAAAATCCATCACCCATGCGTGCTCTGATTCACTTAAGAAAATAGTGTTGCTTATTTGAATGAAAGTTCAACAGGAATTAAGATTTGTAAACTTCCAATAAATAGAAAATTACTTCGACAAAAGAGATCGGAAGAGCATGATTCACAAAGCAAAACCCAATCAACATGAAAACCAGGACAAAAATCAAAAGTAACTGCCAATGAATTATCATACATATTATATGATATGTATTCCACTTACTTCAGACAAACATTTTGAAATTTCGAGAAGTCATAAATCATAGATTGCTTACACAAAATATAAATAGCACAAATTATACTCTCCAACCAAACACTGTAACCCTACAACAAAAGACTGATTTGGTTGAATACGGTAACCTGATTTTTATGAAAAAAAAAAAGTAAAGGGACCAAAGCAATGCCTTGGCGAACAAAGCCTCAGCAAAAAGGGTTTTGAGAAAGGAAATCTTACAAGATTGTGTCACGCAACGAGCTAAGATTTTTGAATGCCTTTACAACTACTTCAACACAGTCTTCTGATTCGATTTCGTCGTTAGTGAAGAAGAGAGAACACGGGTGTTAACAAAATCAATGCAGCAAAACTCGATTTAGGTGTAAAAGAGAGCCATTGTTTTTGATTTCTTCTGTTGGAGTTGGAGAACAGACTCAGAGAGAGGGAGCTCGGATGAGAAACAGACGTTAGGGGTGTAGGGCTCAATTGAATTTGGGGCTGCAATTATTTGCAAAATAAAGGGGTAAATGGTTAAATATTCAATTAAAAGTGTTTTCGAATTATCTTAATTACTATTTATATCGTCAAACTCTATTTACACGAAAGTCTTTGTTCTGATCCCTGTTCAGCCAATTTCCCCTATTTTTAATATGATGCTCTAATGTGCCAATTTCCTGCATATATTTATTTTTATTCCCCAGATCGTTGGTCTAGAAAATCGATTTTTCCCCATCTCTACCGAACCGGCGCTAAGGATTTGGGTCCTCACTACGCATTTCCTCCTTGAAATGATCTGAGTAGTGTTTAAGGAGAAAGAGGAAATTCATGGTACAGATCGTGATGCGTTGAACTCTATAAGATAATTCAACTTCTGTTGTTCTTCATCATAATTCATAGTTAAATTCCATATATTTATTTGTGTCTGACGAGTCAAGGAAAGGATATAAGATTTTCGTCCAGCTTCATCTCTCTTCTCCTCTTCTAGTTCCTAGGAATTCAATCTCCGTTTTTCTTTCTATATGGTCTTATGCGCCAGGATTTTCTGTCAATTTTCGTCTTGATTTTTTGTTGTGGTTGTTTATGATTTTATCCATGTCTGTAGAACCGGCAGCCGGCAATTCATCAGGTAAATAACAACGACCAAATTGCGGTGCGGGCAACTGCCCCCACTGGATCTGGGCTCGGTCCGTCCTTGAATGTTCAAGCAAGCTGCTTTCCAATTGCGTATCTTTTTTTTTTAATTTTATTTAATTGTTCAGTTTCATTAGCTTTTGTTATCTTGACTGAATTATTAATCTACCATGCTCTTCTTCTTGTATTAAAATTAAGGGCTGAAGGTCAAGGCTTTGTCAGCATTCAGAATCGGAGATTCCGCAAGCACTTTGTGCATTGCATGGTGATCTACTCAGCAAATAATAACTATTAAGACAGAGAATCCGCTATGTGGGCGTTGAATCACAGCAGGACTAATCTGATCAATTGTTTCTTTCATTTCTCTGAATGGCACCCTCTTGAATAACCTATCTGCTCTGGGGCCTCTGAAGCCCAGTTGTCATTCCACTTCACTCAGAAAAAAGGTCTACCAGCTTGTCAATGTCATTGCTTTAAGTTTGATTGAAATATAAGATATGCTGGTTTTTGGTCTTGTCTATGTGTTTGGAGATATGAAACTGGTCCATACCTTTGAAGTGGTATTAAATAACTTGAATTCAAAGTGAGCTGGTTACATTTCAAGCTGCAAGATGTAGCATGATATTTTCTATTATTTGTATTTTTGTTCCTTATTGAACAAAATGGTTTTTAATGTATTCTTTTCTCTTCAGGTTTTGGGATCAAATTTGTTAACTTGCCGTGTATTTTGCATGTTTTTGTTTTGTAATGATTGCTAAGAGGAATCCAATTGTAAGAGTGACGGAAATGGGATGCTGTGGGTGTTTTGGGTTCTCATTTGTGAGGAAGCGCAAGGTGATGAGGTCAACTGGGAGTTTTGGCAAACAAATTTCACGGGAGTCCTTGTTGCCTGAGGAGGGAGCAGATGAGGAAGAACCTTTTTATAGTAGTAATGTGGTTGGCACTGGAAATAGAGATGATTGTGAATTTCAAAGCCCAACTAATCACTTCGAGGAGATTCTCATGTCTAGGATGCGGCAGGGGCTAATTTGCAGGGAATTTCCTGTTAAGGAGACTCACAATCTGATTAGAGCAGAGGTAAATTGCAGAACAAAAACTTACATCACAACAAAAATTTTCATGAATACTTTTTGAGAGACTTGTTTACTCAGATAGCTATTTGGCCTCTAATTGATTCCATTTTGACTCTTCCTGAGGGAAGGGTAAAAGAATTTCGAATTTTGGTCCTTACACATTGTAATATCCGTATAACAAATGAAAAGACAGTCCTGATATTGTTAATTTTCTCTTTCAACAAAATATTAATTCCTTCATTAGATATCTCAAAGCTAGTATCCTTCCTTTTCTGGACGCGGTTCTACTGTTGCAAGCACAAAGTAGATTTAGGCCTCTAGGCATTTTAGTAACTGGGAGAAGCCAAGTACTTCCTTCTGGAATCAAGATATGTATTTCTTATTCATCAAGGGACTTGGTGCCATGAGGTAAAGCAGCCAAGTTGGTAAATGTTCAAAACTGCTGTCATGCAATCCCCGAGCGAGGAAGAAAGAGAGAAAAAGGATTAAAATAAAAATTTAATTATAAAATGAAGTAACCAATGAAATGCTTGAGTAACACATAATTTGGAATTCCTGTGACTTTCTTTGTTCTTGTGGTTATATGCAATCATGGTGCATCTATTAGTAAAACCAAGTTTTTTTGTCATTTTCCCCCTCTTCATTTAATTCTGATTGTTTGTCATGCTGTAAAAATAGAAACATTTGACCGTGTTTAAGTTCTTTGCGAGGGGTTGCAAAAGTTTAATGTAAAAACTTGATTAGAAGCATCTACCGTCTGCATATTAGCATAACGATGTTGGCTACAACTGCAATTATTTTAAAGTTTTATGCACTTTCTGAGTCAAAATTCATGTGATTTTTGTTTGGAAGGAGGTTCGTATGTATCAAAATATAGTATTCTATAAGGAATGCTATTTTGGTCAATGTTAATTGCTATTTGGTAGTGATTTATAGATCGTATTAACACATACGTTTCAGGATGAAAACGGGCAAAAGACGGTCAACGAATATGTACGCGTACGCAAGATTGGTGCAGGTAGCTATGGAAAAGTGGTGAGGACATAGTTTTGATATTATGGAATCTTCTTGTGCTAAATGGGATTTAAGCTGTAGTCTTACTATGTTAAAATGTTATAGGTTCTCTACCGAAGCAGGTTAGATGGTACAGAATATGCAATTAAGGTACTGTCTTCCATTATTCTCGCTCACCATTGAGGATCTACTCTTCCTACCATTGGATTTAAATAGAATCTGTCACCCAAAAAAAAAAAAAATGTTTTGTTAGCTGTGATACTAGTTCTACTCTTTTTAGGGTCTGTTTAGCAACCGATTATAATCAATTGTAAACAATTTTGATTATAAAAGGCTTACATGGCACAATTTCAAAGTGCCCTATGTGCCACATCACATCATTAAGAGGTTTCACTTTAGAATCATGCCACATAATCCGTTTATAATGAAAATTGTTTATAATGGCTTACCAAATGAATCATAGAACAAATGAAAGAAGAAAAGAGAAGAGATGTATGTTAGGCCTTGTGATTTTCAGCAATAAAGTGCTTAGTACATTAACCAGTTGAGCTTTCTCTGTGAAGTGAAGGCATACTACTCTAAGATCTTAGTTGAGTTTAGAACCTGATGTGGGACAAACTACAGTTCAGTTAGGGTTAGGATTTAATTAGTTTTTAGGCTTTAATTTGTGTTTCTGTTTTAGTAGAATTTTAACTCCTTTCCATAATTTTAGTTTTCCATATTTTGTGAGGATTTTACTTCCTTGTTCTATTAACTAGTCATAATAGAATTAGGTTATTTGTGTGTCTATGTAAAGAAAGGCTATCTACAATTTTAATTCACTCAATTTTATTCAATAAAATTTTTTTGGGTTTCACTCTAATTTTCCTGGTGGATTCCTTATTTCTTTATTTTCAAGGTTTTGCTTGAATTCTTTGCTTCACATTGCGTTAAGACCTGATTGGTGTTTGATTCTCATTTTAATTTCAAATTATAATGGGGAATCTATTGAAACTGTGAGTTAGGATTAATGGTAGGGATTTAATGGATGTTTGAAATGTATGGTTGCGATTGAGTACTTGTCAAATCAGTGGAGTGGTAAAGTGAAATTATAGCGAGGAAAGAATACTGGGAATCAAACACTGTTTTTGAGTTTCCAACGAAGAGCCAAAATATCTTGATTATTTGTTTTACGTTTACCAACATGTGGAGTAACTCCATATGTTGAAATAAAAGCGAGACTAGTAGGCAGATCAGCCAATCAAGTTCCCATTGAAATATGAATTGCACAAAGGAAAGCACTCATCTTTTGTTAGTTATTAGGCAGCCTGAAAATGGTTGTATCTTGGCAATAACTATGTTTTCTAACACTGTTAGGGAAGGGTGGGATTTTTCTCCAGAGTTTAGGCTGTGGCATAGTAGTGGCTTTATTGTTACTCGTAAAGATATATATAATAAATATACACAGACACACACACACACGCTAACCATTCTAGAAACTGATGGCATCGCATGATAGTGATATTTTCAAATTTTTAGCGCAGGCCTTTCATAAATCTCATTTATTACGACGCTCTTCCGATCTTTGCACCTTCGGAAACTGCAATGACTGATGTTCTTCGTGAGGTACTTCTCTTTCTTTTACTATCTTGCACATGCGTGTGTTCACAGATATATTGATGTTCAAAGAGCCAATGGTTTGTTTGCCTTGTAACTTGTAGCCTCTTTGGGATTACAAATAAGTTGTTTTTGGCTTGTAAATTAAAAGCTTTTCTGTGATGAATCATAAAGCTTAATTTGTTTGTAGTGACACAAATAGGGGGGAGCTCTATTACTTGTCGGTCCTATGAAATGTTTAGTTAGAAAGTCCGTTTTGCCAACTTAATTTATCAAATAAACAATATATTTTCACAAACATTTGTATTTTCCATAAAATGCTTCGTCTTTTATGTAAATTTTTAATATATTTTCCTGATATTTGAAATATTTTTCTTATGATTTACCCTACACCTGGTATGTGTAGAATATAGAGATTACATTGTGATCAAAACAAACTTGGCCAGCATTAATTGATTCTTTGTCATGGTGATATGCTATCGTCCATTCTTTTTAAACATGGATGGCCTGTCTGGTAAAAGTTTTTGCCCTAAATTAATTGATTTTTTTAACCATTGGAAGCTCTCCCATTGACAGAAGTCTGAATTAATTGGACCCACGAACTGGTCAGCTTTTGCTTCTCTTTTAAAGGCCATTATATTCCCTTGCTATTGAATTTAACTACATGATGTGTCCCCCCTCCTTTTAGGGCTATTATGGGAATTTCATCTTTGATTTGGTCAATCATTGCTACTTTTGGTAAGAATTTTCAGGAGCTTTAGAATTTTCAAAATAGATGTGGGTTCCGATACATTAATTATGAAATCAATTTTTTTCCGCAAGAATTTCTATCAGACAGATTAATTTCATAATTATCATACACAAAAAAACGTGCCGGATGTAATTGATATGGTTACTCCAGTTGAGTAGTAGCATATATGCAATATTAGATGGATTCTTCTGCTGCTTGTTATTCTTTTGCTTGTTCGAGAGTTTATTACACTTTTTGCAGCGTTCTCTTCCGACTCAGAGTAATGCTATTTTCCAGGTTTCAATCATGAAAATATTAAGCCACCCCAATATAGTTAATCTTGTTGAAGTTATTGATGACCCAACAACAGACCACTTCTATATGGGTAATCCCTTTTTCTCTATGCTGCAAATTTTGGCTATAAGTTGACCGCATACTGTTTTGCTTCAGTTCTTGAATATGTGGAAGGAAAATGGGTCTGTGAAGGTGCTGGTCTTGGAGAAAGTACTGCAAGGAGATACTTACGTGATATAGTTGCTGGACTGATGTATCTTCATTCTCACGTATGTTGCCGAGGCTTCTTTTTCAAATTTGCTTATTAATTGAATATCTTTATTTTTAAACTCATAAATTGCTCTGTCTCCTCTCTCTTTATTTTATTTTATTTATGTATTTATTTATTTATTTTGGGGGGATAATCTCAAGCAATCTTATATCTGGAGGATATCCATTTTTTAACACTTCTACGTAGATCTGTCATCTAAAGTCACTGGGCACACATCTTAGGTATAATTAATGTCATCATGTGTTTACGTATTGGAAGATCAAGTTCATATCAACTGGTGTAGACCACTTTGACTAATACATCACTTTCTTTTGGGATGTTTTTCAGTGATTTGTTGGATGTTGGGAGACAACACAACACATGGCCCTTGTTTGCTCTTAGATTATTGCAAAGAAAGGTTATTCCAAAGCCCATTATGATTTATCAAATGGGTAACAGATCGGAAGAGCGTCGTGTACTTCAGAGCCTTATGTTTATTCTATGTTCTTTTACCTAAAACTTCCACACCCTTAGCAAACTAGTCAAGTTCACTAGTTTATGTCATGAAAACCTCCTTTCTGCAATGACTTAATTATGTTATTTTATACTCATATTTGCAATGATGTTTTTAATGTTTATGGTAGGTTATCTAACGGTGTGTTTGCATTCACATAAAAATGTATTTTTTATGTGAAAGCCTAGTTCTCGTTAAAGCAAGCTCTCGCCTTGGGCAGCGTCTCCCTAAGTGATAACAGTGGGAAGCTGCTCTGTCTTCTCCTAAGTGAGTGGATTAGCTTAACGTGTCAGCCATTCTTCTCCCGATCTACTTGTAAATCCTTTGCTCTTTTTCCTTCTCTTTGCCTGGAGCCCAAGCCTAGATCGTAAGTTTGATTCATTCAAGAGCAAGTGGTTTGCTAGTTGAGTGAAGTCACAGTTGAATTTCCTACTGATACGAACCCTTGGATATGTTATCCACTGGGTTTCTTTCTTTGTGTGGGTGGAACACCCTCTTTGCCACGAGTTACTTTCCTTGGCGCCAACAACAAACTCATTTTTGTTTGACACTAATTGGTAAAAGAGGAATCCATCAATCACACGATCCAATAAATAAGAGAGAATGAGTAGAGCTGAATGATGGAGATTTGTACACTATGGGTTGGTCTCACGAGATATGTGGATATGATTAGTTTGACCAAATTCAAATTTGGAAAATTAGGAGGACATAGAAGTATGTGAACAGTGGCAAATTCTCCCAATCAAATCATTTTATTAGTCCCCTATTCAGTTACCAAATTCACCCAATTTTACACGTAGGTTTGGAAACCTTGTTTGGTTTTTTCCGTTACTTGGTTAGGACCTTTTGCTTTTCCAAGAGCAAATGATAAACTTTGACGTTTTCAAGCTCATACTTTACACTATAGGTACTTATTTTGAAATCACGATTTTGTTTGAGATACCACTTGCTTGTTGTATTAAAAGTTCCTCAATCTTTGCCTATTGATATAATTGTATCCTTATGGGTAATTATATTACCACCACACTTTTTATTTCTCCCACCACAATTTTTTATTTACATAAAAATCCTTAGAAGTAAATTACATTAATAACCTAACTTTGATATATTATTACTTAACATAATCACTTTCCTCTTCCACCACATTTATTCATGATTTAATTTTTCTCCCTTCCAAACATATCTTTGTCCCCAATTTGTTCCGGTGGCATCTCCATCCCAAGTTTCTCTTTGTGGTTTTTAATTCAGCAGCAAGCTCCTCACTTTTTCCTTTTCATAGTCCAATTTATCTCAACAATTTAATATAATAATTGATTGAAATGATTCCTTCCTTTAATTTTTCTTTTAATTTCTTCTCCTCTCCAAAAACTTAACATAATGTCCTCCAATGGTGGCATATATTTTATTTTCGTTTTGTGGTGAATCAAAACAAATATTATCAAAGAAGGAAAAGTATCAATTTCTACCGATTTCCATCATTACCCTCCAGAAAAACAATTTGAAAATTTTAAATGCTTTGTAAAGAATATCATAAGAAGATGGAGCGGATGGATACTATTATTATTTTTTTCCGGCACGAAATTGAATGACGGAATGATTGGGTAGCGGTGTGATGTTTGACTCTTGAATGTTGTGTTGTAATGAAAGAGAATGACTTTCTTTTAATTATTTTATTTTTACATAAGAAAAGCAGGATATATATGTAAAATTATTGTGGTACTATAGCTAAAAATATGAGTTAATTGTGGTGGATTTATAATGTGATGTAGGAATTAATTATTGTGGTGGTAATATAATTACCCTATCCTTATTTATATCTCTTTTTTTTTTTGGGTTGCGTTCTTATAATATTTTTTCAATCAATTAATTAGTTGACATGTTCATAATAATTATTTATATCCATTCACTTTGTATGTTGGTGCTTATTTGATTCTCGTTATAGTTGTTGAATTATAATGAGGTGAAATGAAAGCTGAAGATTTCGTGGAAGTTTAAAATGTGTGGTATAATTGAGTAGCTATCAAATTAGTGGTAGATGAAATTATAATGTGTTGATATTATGAGAATCAAACAAGCTTGAAATAAAGGAAAATATTCTTGCTCTTTTGCATTTAAAAATTGTGTTACCATTTGAAATATCAGGGACAAATAGGTCTTTTTTTGCTCTAAAAGAAGGATATATTTTGTCAAAAGAGATGACATGTATCAATTAAAGAAGATTAAAAAAGTTGGACTTAAGTTTGATAATAAGTTAAGATTGTAAATATGTAGTGCAATTTAGATGTGGTATACCAAATAGATTTAGGCCTTGTTTGATCCTCTTCAAATTTTCTCTTTATAAATTCACCTACTATGATTTGACTGTTGATTTGACAACTACTCAACAATCACCATACATTTCAAACTTCAATTAAATCTCCACCACTCATTTCAACTCTTTATAAATTCACTTTATAAATTAAAAATTTAAAGAGCTTCAAACAAGCCCTTATTTTAGGATCGGATGGAATCCAGTTAAAATTTTGTTTCAATTACTAATGCGTGTTGTGACAGCATTGTGTTTGACACTTGCATGGATGTGACACAGTCAACCACATCTATGTGAAATGTAACTTTGTCACGTGGTTATAATGGGAACTAGTTATAATTGGTCGCCAAACGGAACTGTAGTGGCATGACTACAACTACCCTTATATTATTATCTTAGGCCTTGTTCGTTGTAGCAAGTGTTTTAACTTTTTGGATGAAAAGGGATTATTGTTTGAAATGTGTGGTGGAAAAGTGGGAGAAAGATTATAGGGAATTATGGGAAATAATTATTTAGAGAGAATGTGTTTGGTGTAGATTTAAATTGTTGAGTTTTTGAGTATTGAAAAAATAAGTTATGGAGAACAAGGCATTAATCTGTTCTTCTTCCCATTTGGATTTCCTAGCTGTCCTTTCTGGCAGAAGTCTGTCATTTATGGTGCCTGCATTCCTCCAGCTCTCCTTATCTTTTGGTACTTGAGTAAAGAATTGAAATTTCTGAGGCTATTTAACAAGGAACTTGATAGTAGATGTGCTATACTGTGTAAAAGTCAAGTCGTTCTATGATATTTACCAGTTTGATACGGTTATAATTTCTGTAGAATTTGAATTTTTCTTGCTTTGTGCTTCTGTTGAACTAATAAATCACGCGCAATTTCCATGATCAAACAGAACATAGTGCATGGGGATATCAAGCCAGATAATCTTCTAGTCTCTAGCAATGGCACAGTTAAGATTGGGGATTTCAGCGTGAGCCAGGTATTTGAGGTGAGTGATTTCTTGCAATTAAATCCATTGCTGATTCTAAAGTATATGCCTCCCTTTTATGATTTTAGAAGCTGCAAATTTAAATATTGTTTCTGTTTGCTCTTCCGATCTGCAAGAATTTTATTTTGCCTACAAGCAGGCATAATAACACGCATGCGTGCATATGTTACAAGCACCCCACACTTGTAGCTTTAATGTGTGCTGCATATGCGCATAGGCATAATAACATGCCTGCGTGTTGGCAAAATAAAATTTTTGTGTCAGTTGGAGGTTGAAGAAAATTTCAACCTTTAATTGTGTTACTCTTTCCATAGGGCTGTACTGGATAAATTGCTCTACTTAGCCCACTGATTGATAGACTTTAGGGACAAGGTGAATTTGAACAGAAATGAAAGTGGCTGCCTAATTGGGAACATGTTGCTTGTAAGATCATAAGCACCTACACGCTTCTGGTGATGGTGACTTGGTGTCTTATGCTGTTCTGATGTTGAAAGTTGCCGAGTTAGAAATACCAGGTGATGTGGCAGAAATTTTCTGGTTTGCTAGACTAACACACCGCCAGCCTCCTTAAAGATTAAAGTTAGAGAATAAGATAACAATACATGAGATAACCTTTATGCCAGAACGATAGCTAGGTATAGGTTAGAAGTTGTTGGAACTAGGGTTTAGGTGTAAGTGGCAATGGGCTTTGGCATGACAGGATTTAAAGATTTGCAGTGGGTTTCAATTTTCATGCATACATGCACAGTGGAGCTCAATGCGTTGGGAGACCCTGAGGAGAGGAAACGAAAAGCATGGCCGTATGTTTCTCAACAGACCAGTTCCGGTTAGATTGTTTCTGGGCCTAAACCTATCTGATCCAATTTAGGCGGTTTTGAAATTCCCATAACCAAAACCCAATCACCCAGTAGCAAACCCAATCTGACTCGAACTATGATGGATCCGTTGGGCTAAAAAGAATCGGTTTTGTTGTCATTGCTGCTGCTGCTCTTTCTGTTTCATGGGCATTTTCTCTTCCAAAGCGCTCCATTAATTTTTCACTCTACAACATTTTAGGCACGAGCAACCCGCCAATACCTTGGTAGTCTGGAGATGAATCTCTCTCCTTCCCAATTTTTCTTTCTTCGGTTTTGGTTGCATTTACCCCCTCTTCTTTACAAAGTTTTAGCACTTGTTTGAACCTCTTTACATTTTCTCTTTATAAATTCACCTACCATGATTTAGCTGTTGATTTGACAACTACTCAATAATCACCACACATTTCAAACTTCAATTAAATCCTCACCACTCATTTCCACTCATTATAAATTGCCTTTATAAATTGAAAATTTAAAGAGCTTCAAACAAGTGCTTAATTATTTGGCCAAAAAGTTAATTATATCTCAAGAAAACTCAATGCTATCAAATTTATCTTATGAAGTTGGAATTTTGGGGGCCTAGGGAGCTGAGGTGTTTAAGATGTATGGAGGAGAGAACGGAGGGAAGCATTTGACTGGATAATTGAAAAATTGCTTGAGTTAGGTGTAAGAGGGTTTGGTTTTGAATCTAAGTTTGGGTGTTGAGAGACGTATTGGAAAACTTTTTGAGGGTTTGGTTAGAGAAGTTATGGCTACGTAGTGTAGGTTGATTGGTAGCGGTTTTAACCTGCTAACAACTCAACATGTCTATTTTAGGTAACTAAAATGCCTCATTCCAAACTGTGATAATTTTTCATTATCGGTCCAATCCAAAATGGTTTGGGATAGGTCGGATTTTTGGGATTTTGGTTTTGAGGCCGGTTTTGAGGCCTGCCCTACATCTTCAACTGTGATATTATATAACTTCTAGTGTTCCTGTAGTTAACTCTCTAGACCTCTTCAATAAATTATGCTATGTTATTCATCGAGTTGCTTTGTTATTTGCACTCTTTGAGATATCTTAAATCATAATTTGCGGGAACAGATATAATCTGTTATCTCCTTTTATGTGTAGGATGGTAACGATGAACTTCAACGTTCCCCGGGAACTCCTGTATTTACTGCACCTGAGTGCTGTCTAGGTGATTCTTCTCTTGTCTGATTGTATGTAAGGATAAATGTGGTAACATTCTGCCTAATTTTAACTACTTGACATACTGTTTCCTTTTACAATTAGGTCCAACCTACCATGGCAAGGCTGCTGACACATGGGCAGTTGGAGTTACTTTCTACAGTATGGTTCTTGGGAAATACCCGTTTCTTGGGGAGACCCTGCAGGATACATACGAAAAGGTATATTGTTTCTATGTATACATCCATGTCATGTCATCTCATGCATACAATTGCAATCTGTTGTCGACATTCCATATTGACTAATGACTTAATATCTCTTGGTTGAGGTATAGAATGGTTTATTTAACTGTTGATCTCTCCATTTCCAGATAGTTAATAACCCACTGTTGCTTCCCAGTGATATGAGCCCATTATTAAAGAATTTAATTGAGGGGCTTCTGTGCAAAGGTCATTTTCTGTAACCTTATTTGCCAAAATATATCACCCTCAGTTTCTTTTTGTTACTCGGTCATGATATGCTATTTAATTGCATGCCATCTTATTTTTGTGGTGCCCCACATAATTTGATGTGCAGATCCAAGGCGAAGGATGAAACTTGAGGAGGTTGCCCAACATGCTTGGGTCATTGAAGAAGACGGGCCAATCCCTCGGTTTCAATGTTGGTGCAAGCGCAACGCGCTGCACAGGCCTGAATCTAGTAGGAGCCAAACAGATAATCAGTTGTCACAATAACCAAAAGAATGCGCTTATTCGGATTGTTTTTGCATGGCAAAACAGGTTATATTCTGACCTGGATTGAAGGAAAATTTTTATAAGGTATACGGAACTGTCAAGCAAGAGGAGGCTTTTAGAGTGTACTGAATGAGAAACTGGCCCTTTTTTATGTTTAGAGCTACGTTGTAATAGTTTTCATGTTTTCTGGCTTGCACAGCTTATTCTTCTGCATCTAGCGTGATCTTATTAAGAGTTGTATTTAAAATGTAACGACTAATGCTGCTTGTGTTAAGATACTCTGAATCAAATCTATGTGCATTATTGGAACCATTGCTTCTCACGAAAGATGTTAATCTTTGTTAAGCCTAATGTTCTTTAGAAATTGTTCAAAAAAATCTGTTTTATGTAAATGTTCAAAAACCTCCCACCTGTTTAGTTTGAATTGATGCACGTTTCGGGAATTTTGAACTCATGTGACTTTCATCCGCATAGGTCACATTAAATAGGAAGTTTTGTAACAGAACTTTCGAGAGACTCTGAATGCTTTGTTGGTGTAGACAACTTGAAACTAAGATCATTTACTTGGATCAAGACTAGTAAACGGGCCCTGGGATTGTCTATTAGAAATGGGCAGCTCATTTCTAAGTAGTTTCAGAGTTTGAATGGTTTTCTATAGTTCTAATCTTCCGCCAACCATCTTAACGGGTACATGCGGTGCAAAACACCTCATGCAAGAAACCAATGTTGATCTCATGAATCCAATGTTAGTGTTGTGTGCGAGTACTGCCAGATGGTTGACAGGAGAATCTATGACTATCAAATGTTTTAATTGAAAAAGCTTTGCGTATATATATATTTTTTAAATTATTAGTACAATATTCATTATTAGTGCAAACGGGTATAGGTTTACATTCTAATGAAACGCAACGTCAAAAAATATACTACCTCTGTCTCACAAAGATAATCTAGTACTCCTTTTTTGACCGTCTCAAAAAAATAGTTCAGCTGTCATATTGAACATGCATTTAATGTTTCATTTATATACATACCCTTAATTAATTATTGTTATTCAATTACCTGTACATTGAAAGTCTTTTAAATAATTAATGAGATGTAAAGGTATATGTAAAAAACTAAAATAAAATTTAATGTTTCAACTATATTAACTATTATTTTTTAATCTACGTAAAATTACTACCTACCGAATACCGGACTGTCTTAGTGATACAGAGATAGTACAGATCAACATATTAATGAGGGGGTGATAACAAGTCTTTATGGCCTTACCCAAAGCCACTGAATATTTCTCATTGTACAGCTACTTTGGAAGATTCCTATTTAGTATTTAATATTTGGTTCAGCGCAAATCCTCAGTCTTCAAATAATTTGACCTATCTGAGGAACTGTTAGTCTTTTACAATAACAAAAGTTCAGACAAAATTGCTTATCCATTGTCGAAATGCATTTTTCAACTATGCCCCTTTCCATTTTTCTTTCTTTTCCTGTTCTCGTCACGACGAGGTGCTTGTCCAGTATCCTGCTCCCCTTGCTTATACTTCATATGCCAAAGTGGATCGGCATATTCTGAGGCTTCAACAACAAAAGTCTTTACTGCAGGTTTAAAGCCTCAGATGGATACAAAGAAGGCATGGGGTTCCAGCAAGCAACAAAATGTCGGGTCTCCGATGGTTGCTTGCCATGGGATGGAAAAGAAGAAAAATCGACTCATGAAATCCCAGTCAATTCCCAGCTCCTCTGCACCATTTTCTTCACTGGCAACCAATAGAGTGAAGCTTGGTGATACCTTATAGAGCATCTCTTCTCAGTTCATAGAATATATGGTCTAAATGGAAAGAACATGCTGGTCTACATTTTCATATTCAGGATCCAAATGTAACTTGCCAACCGAAAAAAATCAGATCATCCTGCGACTCAAGCTGCATTTATACTTTAAGTGGATGACTATAGATAGTATGCAATATAATGGGAAATTGTATTGCTACACAATATGTGACTTTTGGTACAGCAGTTTGCGGCTGCTGCTATCCCATATTTCTCGACTGTGATATTAGGTTGGTAGCAAATGGATCCTATGAATGGAAGCACATCATGTTTCTTAAGTAAATGTCAGTTAAACAGAAAAGTAAGAAACCCAGCAAAGAGAAGCATAACAGGCATCGAGAGGAAAAAGAAAATTACCACTCCATCATCATATTGACAAGGATATCACACCAAGATCAGTGGAGGATAGTAGCAGATTACTAGATCAATCTACAGTTGCTTCTCATTTTATTCTTCAGACGAAAACAAAGGAAAGACTAAGAAATTTAGAACAAGCTTAAATTTCTCAAAGACTCGATAATGTAGTGAAACAAAGACACGAGATAGGAATTCACCACACCTTTCTCAAGGTCTAGTTGGTGAACCACATGTGGGTGTACACACCGCTTTTCCTTAGACTCTTGAAAAGGCTCGTGCAGTCTCCATTTCTAGTTGTTTTGGAGTTTTCTTCATTTGAGCACCCAAGGAAGAGTTCGTCAACATGGCATATAGCACCACTTTTAAATAGGTCGACAAGAAGGCTAAGCTCCAGTGGTTTTGAATTCATCATGAGGATCACAAAATCTTCATCGGCAACTGTTTCATTGAACCAGTGAATAAAGTCAAAACCACCTTCATCCGGTGGTGCACTATAATATTCATCAGAGTTGAGTTTATGAGCAGCATCCTCCCCTCCAAGAGCGGGATGATAGATGAAGTTAATACCAGGACCTGTCACGTATGACGAGAGGACAGAGGTTCTATGATCAATAACAAAAACATCAAAACCTGCATGATGAATCGAAGCATAGTTCTTGGACATTTTTGCAACACTTTCTTTTGCAAACTCCCCTGCACCAATGTTGATATACACTAATTTGTGTCTGGAGGAAATGTTCATGAAATTTGCCAAATAAGAAGTTTCCAGCTCAGATTGCCCCGATTTCCGATCTGCCAAAGGCTCCAGAAACTTCATATAGACATTGTTATTAGTGACTGAGGGACACTTTTCTGGGAGCTGGAAATGCTCAAAGGCAGAAAAATTTTCATATCTCTTCTTAAATACCACCAGTGTAGATGATCCAAGACTGCACACGTAAACGACATCAGAACTCTTCAAAAATGATGCAACGGGTGTGGCCAACCTGACCAAGCCACCTGAATGGAAGTTATGTGCTACCACAAGTATAGCACCAATCCCTCCGGGATGCAACACACGCTCGACCTCGAGGATAAGAAGTGATGGCACAGAAACCCTGTCAAGATCTCTCGAGTATACAAAATCAAAATGATTATTTTCAAAGCTGAGCTCATACACGAATCTTCTCTGCAGAAGGGAGAAGAATGGGTGTCTATCGACACCAACGGCATTGGAAATTCCAAGCTCCCGCAATGCCAATACTGAGGTATCGCATTCCTGCCCAACACACAATGCTTTTGCATTAGAGTCCAAAAGGTGCTTCTCCATTAGCTCTTTAAACACGTTCTTAGTGAAGTTTTTTGTCTCCACACACGGTGTGGGAGTTGTCCCAAATTGGGAAGACATTAGCATGGGCTTCGGATAGCCAGTGAAATTTAAGCCGGTCGAACTATAATCCAATGGACATACATCAAGATTGGACACCAATCGCCCAAAAGTGCCGGCTTCATGGTTCATTTGCATCCACGAAACAACAGTGGTAGCCAGTACAAACATAAAAGCTCTCAGTACCACACGCATGACAATTGACCCACGAAGAATTTGCCATTTCAAGAACTTCAGATCCATTTTAAACACTCAATTCGTTCTTTTTAGGTGCAAAATCAAGATCTTTCAAGCAATTCCAAGTATTGGCTCTATAGTAGCATGGTGATTTAAGCAAAACACAAGTAGGTTATATGAAATCAAGAAGAAAGCCAAACAACGTAGTAAGCTAACAATTTAGCGTGTGCAAAACCTGGAAGAAGTGTGATTTCCACCCACGAGTAAACCCATTGACATTTGGTTCCCAAGCCAAGCCTTTTTCGGAATCCTCCTACCCATCGAATCAAAACACTTGTATCCCATCTTGAATTATTACTTCATAGCTGAATTGAAGGAAAAAAAACCCCTTACATTGTAAACTAGCTGTTTCTTGGCTAAAATAAATTGTATGTATGGGGCGAAAAAAAAAAGGGTTTGAAATTGTGAGAAGGAACAGTAGATGCTGCAATTATAGAAGGATTGGATCTTCAAAATTGTGATTGAGTATTTAATATATTTGTCGAGAGGTTCATCTGGGTATCCCTCCGATGCACGTGTCAGTGAGAGATAGGCCCAAAGTTGAGGCGAGCTCACAACCCAGTGCAATGATGAATGATGCTATCCGTTTTTAATTTGGCGGAAGGTCCAGATCTTTGAAGGTCCAGACCTTTACAAAATATAGTAGATTACATTTGGTATCGTTTGTAATTGGATTGATTTATAATATATTTTAAAATTTTTTAAGACTCGTAATTTAGTTTGATTAGTTAAATTTTAAAAGGTTGTTATTTAGTGTGATGGGTTTGTGAGGTGTCAATTATAGAATTCACTACGTATCCTAAAAATTTAAAATTCAAAATGTATTATAATACAATTCATTTATAATAGATGTCAAACACACTCATAATTTCATTCTATTTTTCATTTTTTCTTGCGACAAGTAATGATAGGGTCGGTTTGGGGTGGTGATTAGAGACGAAGGTGGGCGGTGCATGCAGGCGTGTGCTTGTGTGTTTTAGGGCCGACTTGCTTTGCAAGATGGCTAATGTAGAGCCCTGTTCAAAGGGGTGTGGTTGGCGGTTGAAGAGGGGGTTCACGCGGATGGTGGTAGAATCCGATTCATGCAATGTCATACACTCACTCAACGAGCCTTTACTCTGTGCAAGTGAAGGTTCTATTCTCGAGTGGGTGAAAACCATTAGTCAACGGTTCGAATTGTGTAATTTCAGAGCCACTAGCAGGAAAGCAAACAAAGTAGCTCACTTGCTTGCCCAACGAGCTTTAGATTGTAGCTTGAATTTTTGTTGGGAATGTCTCCCCCACATTTTATTGTTGACGCTCTTGTGAGTGATTACTTGGAATGAATGAGAAGTATTTGTTTGGGTAGGGAAAAGGGCAAAAAGGAAGTTGGTTGAATGATTAATGGAGGTTAAAATAATAGTTTTGTGAGTTAAAATAGTAATTTGACTCATCAAAAGTGTTGAATTTTGATGGGTCAAATTACCATTTTAACTCTTATTAGTCATCTAACTAGTTATCAGAATAGGCAATTTATTATACTACTTTCGTCTTAAAAAGATAGTCATATTTCCTCTTTTACATATATTAAGAAAATTTTTTTTTATAATCTTGAAAAAGTAAATTTTAGCATAATTTACCTATTATACTCTTTACTTTATTAATTATTTCACATTAATAATTCTATTTTTTGATAACTATATATATTAAAGAAGGACATATAGGAGAAATGATATTTCAACAATATTTTGAAACGGAAACTGGACCATATTTTGAGACAAAAAAAGAAAATATAAACTATCTTTTTAGAACGGATGTAGTAACTCTTTTTTTATGTATTAATAAAAAACACAATTTTTCCTCCAACAAGTACATAAAGAAAAACGAGAGAGAGAGAGGAAAAATGACAAAAAAAATATTTTACAAAACTGAAACAATAAATATCGTCTCTCCGTCCACCATCGTTATGTTCTCTAATCCCACCCCTAACACATCCACCGTGTTGGTGGTGGTGCCATTTTTGAGTAGCGACATGGGCGAAGAAGCCCACCATTTTGCTTCTTTTGTAATCATCAAATATTATTTTATTAAGATAAAAATAGAGAGATTTTTGCATAAGCGCACCCAAAAAAAAAAAAAAAAAGTATGTAGAAAAGGATAAGTAAGGGAAAATTTGTCATTTTGTTAGCATTTTATGATTAAAATAGATAGATTTTGTAAGTAGGAATCTTCTCTAAGAATTTCCAGAAGTTTAGGGACACTCAATGTCGAAAAAAATAGAGATGAAATTACTACATTTCGCATAAAATGGGAGTCCTTATGTGAAATTTATCCCTACAGAAAAAATCTCCTTAGAAATTCCTTTTATTTATATATATATAATAATAATAATAATAATAATAATAAGAGATATTTCCACAGACAGCGAAAAACAACTATGTGTTGACAAAACGTTAAGAAAAAATTGTATATATACATATAACAATAGTCAACCTTCAAATTGAAACATATATCCTTAATTTTAGTGGTTTCCATTTAAGGAAAGTGGCATGTCTACATCAATTTTATTTGGCATGTTATGATTACTCCGGAAAGTGTGAATCTTCTAAAATAAGTTTTCAAACCGACCACAATTGCAAAGGCAAAGACTCAGTCTTAGGGTTGTGCGATTGATTGTGAGACCGAGAGAGAAAACATTCTGATCGAGACAGAGAGGATGGGTTGAAGTGAGTGTTGGAGGATTTCTCCAAACACCCTTATTCCCTTTGCTTAACAATGAAATTCAAAGAGTCGTCTGAGAAGATGGGGTAGCATGTATGCGGGAAAGAGGCTTCATTAAATGCTTGTCAGAATGGAGTTGGGCCATCAAGGTACAAAATCAATGGTACTTTGGTCCATTCATATCTCAGTTCTTCCTAAGTTGGGGTTTGTTAAAAAAAAAAAAAACAAATGACATTTTTTACTTTTGCTACATAGAATTTGATTTTTATGCTTTTTTTTCTATTAATAAACAATTTTTTTCCTATGGGAGACTAGAAGTGATCAAGATATGTAACACACAATTTTAGATGATTCAATTACAAGCTCAGCTATTTACTTGTCAGTATTAGAAATCGACTAAAAAATTATACCATCAAAATATCATTTCAAGTTTTTCGAGAGTGGAAAGTTTTAGATCCATTCCTGAACTACTATTAAGGATGTTAGTCGGCACAAAAAAATATTTCTGGTCCTTTATTTTTGGGCGACCAATTGGTGTAACTTGCGCCTAAATAAATTTTTTTACAGTATATACTTAAATATATTTAATAATAAGACACAATTTATCGTTATTCATGAGAGATTAAATAGTGGGTTGGGTTGTTTTTTGAAACAAGTGCCCGCCCCTAAGATTTGGATTGAGTTATGTGTATATAATAAAATGAAAAAAATATCAATTTTATACCAATTTGGAACTAGAAAGGCCAAAAAAAAAAAAAAAAACAAAGAAAAATAATAATAATATATAACCACGCGGCTGCACAGCTTCACACTGTGTGGCCGCGCAATGTAGCATATGCACAGTAGAAATTTGGCTATTGTACAGTGCGGCCGCATCCGCACAGCCTTGTAGTTTCTGCATAATTCTTCTTCTAGAAATTTGAATTTAGAGGCATCGGTTTATGAAAAGTTGTGACTTTTACTTCAAATTTGTTGATCTTGGGTTTTGTCATAGACCCAAGACAGCAAGGATTATGTGACGTGGTAGTGAGGACGGATTAGTGTCTCAGTTAGGAGCAAAGTTTGAGATGGACGTGAGATCAAGAATCAGAGCAGGAGATGAGTTCAAATGTAATTAAGTATAACGCAATACTTCCCTCTCTAGATTCTATTTTTTTAGGCAAAAAGCCTCTCCCCATTAACACCTCAAGGCCCTTATCTATAGGCAAATCTCGGGTGCTTTAGGAATTTTATATAATGTGTTTAGACACAAGTACAATAAGTGAACTGGAAAGTAAGATCGGAAGATTCTAGTTTTGTCCAAATAGTCATCTTTAACCGTCAATTGCTCTTCATGTTGGATACACGCCCCGCTTTAACGAGATCTCATCATGTTCTACTTGGCATTGATGAGATCAGATGATCCTGTTTGACTAGCTTCTGTTAGGGATACGGTACCTGTTCGACGTCTCCATCTTCATGTCCTTTCATCCCAAGAATAAGTTAGTCAAATGGCCATACCTATTTGGACGATTCCGGTTCAGCTGGTTTCTGATCGGCTGACTCTCTTAGATCTCCAGTTATAGATTTAACCTTATTCTCAATATTTTTCTAATCGATTAATGGAGTCCTGATTGGATCTTTTCTGATCGGTTCAATTTGACCCCATTTTTTGCATTCTTCTATTTGGTCAACCAAGTTCGGATCGGCCAACATGGTTGTCCTAGCTAGGTGTCGTCTAATTCCGAACGCCAGATCTGGATCGGCCAAAAATGTGGAAGATCAAAACTCCAGACCCGGCTCGGCCAACATAGACTGGATCTCAAAATGACTAGAAAATGCATATGGCAAAGAGATTCAGATAAGCCAAAATGGGAAGATCAGAACTTCAGATCAAGATCGGCTAAGATAGGCCAGCTCTCAAATTGACTGGAAAGCGCCTATTGTGAAGGGATCCAGATCGGCCCAAATGTGGAAGATCAGAAATCGAGATCCTAATTTAGGTCCAGATCTTCTCATTCAGCTCTTATCTATCAAGTCCTTGACATGCTGGCTCTGACGTGGTTGAGACAGTAGACCGATATCAACAACATTTGATGCATTTTCAAAGGGACAATTAAAAATCTATAAATATGGCAGATGGATTTTCTAGTTCTACACACAATCTAATATTCAAACATTCTCAACCCAATCTCAATTAAATTCACACTCAAATTTTCAATGTATTCTTCTATGTCATATGAAATTCAAGGATTTTTTTTTTTTTTTTTTTTGCTTGAAGAAAAACTTTGAATCATAGTGGCAAAAGCCGTCGTTTGAGGACAACGATTTATTCATGTTTAAGGTTTCAACTGACATGGTCAAATTCCTGTTCAAAAATAAATAGATAAATAAATAAAACTATTATCAACTGAAATTGTTAATTTCTTAAACTTTCATCAATGAATTTGGTAAAGCAATAAGGATCGTCGGAAGGACCTTGTCTTTGTTCTTCCAGATTTTTTTCTAACAATTCGTAGCTTAGTTGTACTGCTTGAATTTACCTACAACATAAGAATCTTACCGTTTCCAATCTTATATATACAAAAATTTGTAACTTTTTCCATGCTATTAGACTTCTATTCTCTCTTTTTTATCGTTTCACCGACTAAGAGATGAACATACTGAAACATCTACAGCCTGTGGGTATAAATACAAGAACTCTTCCTTTTGCAGATTGTTGATTCTCATTGATTTGATAATGATTCTGATTGTCGCCCATTAAATGTTTCAGGATTTTCGGCTGCCAGCTGATGGTGTTGATGGCCTGTAGAGGACTGAAATGCAGTTTGATACATATCCTGCCGCCTGGTTTGACTTAACACCACCTGGTTACTCATTTGATTCTGACTTGTAGTAGTAGTTCTCCGGCGTCTTCTCCATCTCAGGTACTCAACAAGAATAGAACTTCCACTCATTGCAACACCAAATCCCGCAAATGTTGAGAGAAGGATCGATAGAACTGGTTGAACATGAACCTATAATTTGAAGAAATTTGTTTTCTTTATTTTCAGTGTTAATTTTTTACACTCAGAAATACAAAATTAACAATATGTTGTTTTGAGTTTTCTTCACAAAATCTTCCTTATTTCAGAAAACGTGTTTTTTTTTCTCTAAATCCAAAAGTAAACAATATTTGAATGGATTGAGAAACTAAGCGCCGAAACAATAAAAAGAACATTCTTACATATGGAGAAAGCATATATGGTATAAGAAGGATTAATCCTTACCAAAGAGTAGAAAATATGAGCGAAGAGAACCACGAGGGCGAACTGAATTGACGCATATACCCATACATATCTTCTCTTTACTACAGATAGGAGGAAAAAATGTTGGAAATAACCATGAAAAGGAAATTAGGAAGACTAGAAATGTACAAATTGTTTCAATGCTTCATAGGATGTAAACAATTTAATAGAATCTTGAGTTTCAAAATAAAATTGACGCATTTCTGAAAAAAAGGGAATGTCAGGAGATTTTTTTTTGGAAATAAAATCCACCCATGCAGTACATGCAAGCCGATACTTTATCTCTGATCCTGCACATTTATATTAAGAAAGGTTTACTACTGCTAGATTCTCAGTTCATCTTAGGGTTATTAAGTTTGCCTAACAATATTAATCTAATTAGATGAATCCATAGAAGGAGAGTAACATTTTTTGCCTGACCTTTTGGACTAAAAGAAAAATATTTAGTGAAACAAGAAATAGAATTGGTTTCAACACAACTTTGTTAAGAAGACATGCAGGATGAGCAGCAACAAGTCATTCATTTTTAGCAGGATTAACCATATTTGCTATTTCTAAGGTTTGAACGTACCCATAGTTGAAGAAGTCATGGACGAGAGAAGACCAAGTACACAAGAAAATGGAAGCGATATGGCAATTGCACCAGTACCCATTTTATTAACCTGCAAGTAACAAAAACGTTAATCAAGACTTCCGATCTGCAGATTCGTGAGATCTCATTTAATCCAAAGCTATTAATCTTACCAAAAGCTGCTCAAGAAAACAGAAGTAAGCCAGCATACCAACAATGACAAGAATAGGCACTTCTTGCCAAATCCTGTTCCAAGAAAATAAAAGCTTACGAAACAGGTGATGGTAAGGGAATATAAGGTCAATGTTTTATTGTTCATATGCACAGAATTCTTGAATTTCTGAGAAGAAAATTTAAAATTGAATAATTCAATGCCAATATATTAATAGCTAAGGCTGAAGGAGATCTTGGATGAAATATATGGAGAGTGTCAAAGGCCAAGGAGCTCAGTGGGATGGATTTACTGAATGTCCCACAGGAAAAACAAAGCAAAGAAGATGAATGATAGTATTGCTTGAAGCCAGGATAATAGTATTTAATATTTGGATAAACATGGAAAAATTCTCAAAGAGAAAATTCTGCTAAAATTGACCCCCCCCCCCAACACAAGAACACCCAAAAAAAATCCTTAAAATAGACACTTGCCTGTATCCATTGATTTCTATATGTCGAAAACTAGTTGATCCGGTATTGCGATTTACAGAGCTCTGGATGCGCAGAAGTGTAACCGGTAGGTTTCTGACTTCGTGCTTACAAATGTCACACATCTTGTTACCTTTTATGTTGAACCATTTTACGGCGCATTCTTGATGAGCCAAAGCAAGTTCCCCTTTGCAGCTACATTCCATCTTAAGGGTCTTTCCACCTTCACATAGCTCAACAAAGCAGATTCTACAAACAGCCTCTTCTTCAGGTATATCTTCACCGTCATCTTCACTATTCTCTGGGTGACAACGGTACAGTTAGACATTGATAAATGGCCACAAAGATACTCAGACATTTAGCATAACAGAACGCCATTTAACCTTTCTAAGTGAATTCAATAATTGCAGGTGATAAAAGCTTATTTTGCAAGAAATCTGAAGAGAAAGATCCTAAATTTCTAGTCAAATTATGTATGAACTTAAGAAGAAAGGTTATCGAAGCATATGGTTAAAGGGCATTCATTTGCAAAGCGAGTCACGTGCTTCCATTAATTCTACATTGTAAAAAAATAACAATAAAAAGGAGAAAGAAAATAAATAAGATTTTGTCCTGCTTTATGCATGTGTTGAAGTGAAAAAGCATCAACTGCCAGTGAACTTCACGGTAAATTGTAACTTTGGTTGACAAAATTACCAGACGTTCCAGGTATGCTCTCTGTTGATGTTTCCAAATTTCCATGCTTCACTCGAGGAGTTGAGGGAATCACGCGAAAGAAGGAATCAACTCTTCGGATCCCTTTGTTTCTGTTGAGGTTTGGGACAGAAAGTGACCTGGATATGTGTCGCTGAGGAACTTTTGCCTAAAAACAATTCCCACAGATATGAATACATTAGCCATTATCCAGATATTTAGATTAGCAAGCTCTATGAAACTTGAAACAAGAGATTAAAATATAGATCATCAAGAAGCCTCAACATTGAATTGTTCAATGATTGATTCACATTAGGGCATGTAACTTAATCATGCCTTTTCTGCCATCAACCACCTTGCTGAGCAAACGATGTAAAATTATACCATTTCTGCTGTTAAACTTTTCAGCTACAGATGCATCAACAAAAGCAGAATGGGCAAAGTGACTTGGCATCAATACACAAGAATGTTCTCGTGGATGGTTATTTCCTTAAAATTAAAGCTTCTAAAGAATATTCAGGGATCAATTAAAAATAACAGTAGTTCCGCTTCCTGTACAGGGTGACATGAAACAGTGCAAAATGTGGACAGTCTTCCATTTAAATTCATATTTTTTCCAGGTATAACACATCAAGGGTTAGAGAACTTACAGCAATATTCGCAGAACTGCTTATATTTCCATCACGTACAGAGTCTGGATTTGAATGTGCAATGGGTGTTACAGGTAAGGAAGTTGCCCTGTTCATGCGGGGTGTAAAAATTTTTGTTAGTGACCATGACCCTGAGATTGACGGATTATTTTGTGCCCTAGTAGTTGACACAACTGAATCAAGATTCACCGTCTTTTCTATATCAGTATTAGAATCTCGGTACTTGAAGCTTAATTTTGGCAGCAGATTCTTGAAGGAGGATTTGGCTCTGGATGAGGGACAAGGAGATCCATTAATTTTTACATCGGAAGGGCTAGGCGTTAAAAGGAAATTCACTTTTCTGGGAGTGGGAGTCGGCGTGGGAGGCATGTTTATTTGAACAAACTCTTGATGGGATACTTCAACTGTTCTACTGGGTATCTCCAGGAAAAGGTTTGATTTCTTCCAGTGTTTAACGTTTGATGTTTCTCCAGTTGTCCCTGCGGATTTCCCTTCCTGAGAATGAAAAGATGTTCATTTATTGTTTAAGTTCTGGCTAAGAAAATATCGCGGTCATCAGAAAGCGAAGTTTACTAGTAAGCAGACGTGCTACGCGCATTTAATTTGGCTACAAAAATATGCATGCTACGACCAAGAAATCAGTAGTGACTAACATGAGTAAAGTAAGTAGTTTGCAGGAAGTTTTGGATTCACAGATGGAGAGGAAATCGACCCTACAGCAATTCAGGTTTACACGTACATTCATTGGCCTACTAGAAAATAATCCATTAAAACTGTAGCTTAATTCTCTTCTCCCTCGTAATCTTGACATTATCTGTATTCTTAATTTCTAAGTTAACCAAATAGACAGAGGATTCCCCAATCAAATAGGCCATAACCAAACAGAATATTACTGATGTTTAGAAATTAAACATTTATGCTAAATAAGCTGACACCAAGAAACTGCATCAAGCCCATGCTATTGCAACCAATTCATCCATGGCCGTGGAGATACTAGTCCCGATCTCCGGCCATACATTATCCCGCTAGATACACACGTGCCTGGAGATCGTTGGAAAGCCCATATGTGGGTAGACCAATCTCCCTCCACATGTTCGTCTAGCGGATTATTCCGGCGGGCGGAGATCATTGTTAGTGGAGATACAGCTGGAGAAAGAAACGCGGACTAATTAAAGTATAAAACCAAATTACAGCAAAACAAAAACCATAAACCTGAAAGAAACTTATATTACTTAGCTAAATTTAGAATCATGAACAATCATAAAATATCTTCTACAGTTGTAAACTGCAATTGCAAACTCACACAGCACAATGAAGGTTAAATTTTTGAAGATTTTTTATTTTTATTTTTATCATTTTTTTTTTAACTCCAGCCAGATTTTCGTCCAACTAAGGACTCACCCAAAAGCATCTAGGATGCAGAAAAGAACAAATTATACGGAAGAGAGGGAAGAAAAAGTTTTAACCTCAGGAATCGCAATCGCAACTAATTCTCTTTCATCCATGCCAGTAGTGGGCTTGTTTTTATCTTCGCTGTTCATCATCACCGCTTAAGCACAATCAATTCTCATAGAAATTCTCTTGTCGATACCAAATTCTTCAGCAAACGGAGGTATATTTTGATAGAGGGGGAGAGAGAGAAGATTAGATGATATAATTATCCTAGAGATGGGTGAGCAAAAATAGTAGTAATTGAGAATTCTTCATTTCTTGTGATGAGAGTGATGATATAATGCTTTGCAATGCAATAATGACTGACCGTCAAGGAAGTTAAAGGAACCTGCTTGCTTTCTGCCATACCAATGATTCGGATACCATCAATTTTAGCCCACTTCGGAAAGTGCCCACTCACTGCACTTGTCACTCGGGTAACTTAGCGGAATAATACCGCTACACGTATACTTGGTCTATTTTTTGGAATAAATTTTAGTATTTCAAGAGTATTAACTCGATATTTTAAGTGGGTGATTGAGAATGGATTTAAAACCGTTGGATTGGATTCAAATGGATTAGTATTTTTTTTGTCCTAAAATGAACCTCTTGAGACTGGATTGGATTAGGTTTCAACACTTCAAAAACCGTTTAAATCAAACTGAAGTGTTAATAATTCATATAATAATTAATTAAATACATAATTGTAACTTTGTTAAAGTAAAAATGAACCTTCCATGGTAACGATTAGACCTACTTTGATTGGTTTATTTTGGTAGTCGATGATATTAATATATTGTTTATTCGTGATAATACTAATATGTTTCGATGTTGAATTTTAGACGAATATTTTTGTACAGCTTTTTCGATTTTTGTTTGTTAAATCGTGGTCTTAAACCGATCAAAACTCAAAAAAATGGATTGGACTAGATTGAATTAAAAATTTAAATGGATTAGATTGGATTGAAAAATTTTTCAAACTGCTATAAGTGATTTGGATTGAAAATTTATTGTAAACCGCCCAAAAGGAACAGTGAACACCGCTACCATCAAGTGGGTACAGGAGTCCTGATTTATTGTTTAAATTGATAAGATGTACGCACTTGTCTTATTTTTATTTCTCTTGAGTACTCTTAGAGTACTGAAATTTTTTCCTTTGTAACCAAATTAAGAATTTATACATGCAAATACACGTGTTGATATGCAATACAATTTATATATGGATACAAGGGTGCCTTAGTTAGTTGTTTATTTTGAACACCTGAACTCACAAGTTTTTTTGTTAGTCAACAGTACTGAGTATTTAACATGCCTGAAGTACTAGAAACTTTTCCATAAGTTGGAGGGCATGCTCATATACATCTGAAGAGATGAAAACGTGCCAATGAACTCTACATTGGACCAAAAAAGGATATATGAAATAAAAAGAAAGTGTACATAAAAGGTTTGATTGATCACTTCACCTAGTGAGATATGTCAAATTTTAGGATCGACCATATAACAAAAACAATAGTTGCAACCGAAAGAATTAAGAAGATGGCCCCGAATTTGAATCATGATAGTCAATTTTGTTCGAGGTGATTATCCTTAAAATCGCTTAAAAAAATGTAAGAAAAAAAAGTTTTAAAAAATAAAATTTCTCAGTTTCCCCAACATGATGTTGATTTTTGAAAGTTGTTTTCCAAAAAAAAAAAAAAAACATTATGTTGATTTTGAATGTTTTAGTGTTTTATCTTCTGTTTGCTATTTCAGAACACTTATTACCAAGTGAAACTGTTCACGAGCATGTCAAATAAGGAAAGTACGAGATTAGGTGACTGTATAAGGAACAAAACTCTTAGAATTAAATCCGTCAAAAAGAATGTTTCTGAATGAAAATTGTTACAACATCCAACGAGTATGAGCCTTTAATATTTAGACATTAAGTCAGGCGACCATGCACCATTTTCTTAAGTCAGGCTCACTATGCACCATCATAGAGGAGTAGTCCAATTGTTGTGATCTTATTGGCAAACTGAAACATACACTTAAATTTTTTTAGTTAATATTTACTTTTATTTTTTCTTTTATAAAAGTAGATATTAGATTGATTTTTGTTGTCAAACTAACAAATAGATAATTTACTTCATTGTGTACTATCGAATTACAAAAGGTATTGTAACACTAATATATACACAAATGATGATCAAAACACGAGCATATCACGTGTCACATCTAGTTAATGCTAAAACACCAACTCTGTCTCCCTCTAGACTTCATGGTAGATCTTAAGAAGTTACACGGTGTTGATAGACATGAAGTCTTTGGTGTTGAGTTCAATTTTTGCTAAAAACTCAATGCCAATGGCGTGGTTGTTCATACAATTCTACTACCTCCGTCCTATAAAAATAAGTTTATATCAACTAATCTTGTAGATTAAGTAATATGAATTAATGTGTTTGGAGATACAAAATGTACATTTAATTCCCTAATATACTCTTATTCAAGACTAATTCAATTTAATGCATTAAAAATTTATTAATAGTTGGATTACGGGTTTATTTGGAAAAGAAATTCATTGTTTAATCTCGTTTATATAAGTAGATTATAATGTGGGACAAATTAAAATAGAAACTAGGCCTATATTTATGGACGGATGTAGGAGATCATAAGAGATGGTAGGAAACTTTAAGACAAACAAGAGAGTATAAAAAGATTTGACCAAGATGACTATATTGCAAAGGGCATATTTGCAATGCCTTTTTGTAAATGAGGATGAGTTATGCTACACGGACAAAATAATTTACAAAAAATTTAACAAAATTGGCTCTTCCGATCTACACGATCTTGTTTTTCAACACATCACATCACTTTTACATTAACACCAATCACACAAGCCACATGTCAACTTTGTCAACTTTTTTGTCACTAATTTTGTCCAATTAAAATTATTCAATGATGATTTAATAAAATAGAAAGTACATCAAAAGTTGAACGCTGTTTTCTGGATAGCCAGATCAAGCTGGCTATTTTCTATTAACAGTCGGCACGTGGCCTGATTTGACTCAATAGACGCACACAGAGTTGAACACAGCAATACTACGAGAGTAGCTCTATTCACACCACTTTTTTACTTGCCACACGGTAGTACTGATTTATTTGTACTTAGCATCATTTATGTTTTCAAATCTTTACATCATTGACTTTTGATATCATATTTTTATCTTTAAGACTTTATTAATTATGACATCTTGTACTAAATGATATTTTGATTCTAGATATTCATTACAAGAACTGCCTAAATTTTTAAATAATAAATAAAAAGTACGACATGGTAAACTTCAATTACATAATTTCATATGGTTTTAAAGTACACAAACAAAACTTTTGAATATATCTCATCACTAATAATATATAATGATAATTAAATCGAAGATTCAGAAAAAAAAATGTGGTAAAAACTGTCCGGGACATAAGCGCTATGAGGTATAAAGACAAGGGATCTTCACCTTAATAAAAATGTGGTGTAATTAATGAAAAGTGTTATGTGAATATATATATATATATATATATCTTCCCATGCTATAATCGATATATGATTTTTTTAATTTTTATTTATATTTCTGAAAAAAAAGAATATTAGAAAAACTTTAGCTAAAAGATATCTGAGAAGTATAATGCCAATCATCATTAAAGAAATTAAGGATTAGAACTGATTTATATTTTATTGTAATAGTTATTAGAAATCAAAATTGTCTTCACAAAAAAAAAAAAACCTCAATAATAACTTTAACAAAAGTTTATCAATTTTTTTTATATATAATTGGGGGCTCCTGATGATTTTTCTTTTTCTTTTTTGAAAACTAGATGAACTAAAACTCAAAAATAAATGTTAACTAAAGTTTATCATGTATTTTTCTTGATATAATTAGCGGAATTTTGGGGAAGGTGCATAAACTCGAACTTAGGATCTCATCTTGATTAGTGGTGCTCTTTATCATGTTTTACATAATGTTTATTTGTTAGATTTATAAGTTAAGAAATATGTAATTACATACAATTTTATATCAAAAAACTTAAACATAGTCATTTTCTTAGACATGATTAGCTTAAATTAGAATATAAAGATATATAATTAAGATTTAATGGATTTTTCAAATTTTGGAGATTAATTATTTGAATTAATTTAAAAAGAAAAAGACAATCAAATTAAGTAAATCATGATGAACTAAAATGAAATATTATTATAAATATAATTTGAATTTAATTGAATGAAATAGTTAATTGTAAAAATATAAAAAAGAAAAATTTAAAACTTTGCACATAACTGTGCATTCGTAATTAGCTCTTAAAAATTACCTTTTATAAACTTGAGATCTTTGATTTTATGTCTACAATGTGTAGTTTTGGTTAAGATAAGATTAGATAAAGTTATATTTTCTAGATCGGAAGAGCTCTCTATTGCGTTCAGTTGGAATACAAAGATTTCTTACTTAAAAGTTAACAAGTGAGGGATAAACATGGAATTTAAGTTAGATGGAAAATCAAATAAAAAATTTCTATACTTGAGTTTAAAGAACAACATATAGACAACTCAACGCTTCTATTCGTACAGTTTTCTTTCGACGTCTCTAATTTTCTTTAATCAATGATTGACAACGAATTTAGCATAATAGTCTACTCCCTGATTTACTTCCTACGGCTATTATGCAATCTATCTCGACAAAAGAGAACTCAAGACACAAGGACGGGTGTGCCCAATGATACGTGCATTTTGTTTTCTTATTTTACTTTTCACTCTCTCTACTCTTCTCTCAATATTTTCATTTTTTTCCCCGTCTTTCACTCTCTGCCATGACCTTTGCATCACTACATATAATAGAAAATTTTATCCCAATTGCCAAGTTACCTAGTTAGACCTCAGCTACTTCAAGTATTCTTTTTAACTCTTTTTCCTAATGAGCTTCTTTTTCTTTTCTTAACTCAAGGTGTATTCTTTTCTTTCATTTCACTCGAAAAATCCTTTTAGTTGGCGTTGTTTTTCATATTTTTCCATATTTTGATTGTTGCATCCAAAGCTTGGTTCGTCTTTTAAGGTTCAAATGATTCGTTGCTAATAGAGCAGACAAGTTATAAAATGAATTAAAACCCAATAATAAATAAGAGAGACTCTTAACATCGATTCACCCTGTTAGAGCCTTAGAGACATAAAATTTTTGCTACGCTATCTTTACGTTTTGCAATTGAATTCAACAAATGTGTTCCAATGTGTCAAGCACTTCTTGCTTCCCACATATGGGTTGACAGTGTGAGTGTTAATTGAACACTTGGACCGCATTTTCTAGCCATTTATTGTTAATAATTATTATTATTATTATTGTTATTATTATTATTATTATTATTATTATTATCACTTGGTGTTCTTTATCATGTTTTTGGAGTGTAGGCCGTAGATTGTACCCTGTTTCTTTTCAATATCAAGCCTAACAAATGCCACGTCATATGTATGGATGTATCTTCTTCAATGCCCAACTTTCACATTAATTTCAGGTGGTGAATTGAACCAACAAAATTCTAGATAATTTAAGAGCATCCAACTCCACGATGTTGGATAAATTAAGAGCCGTTATGTGAATTCGAGGGTCTCAATTTATTTAAAGTTAAAACGGGTCTTTGATCGACAATGTACATGTGCAGTGGCTTACTCATAAAATGATTGAAGGGGCAGTCGAAACTTGACAACTTCTAGCCGAAAGAATAATTTTTTTTTTAATTTTTCAATGGGTGGAAAAGAGATTTTCCGAAAATGGGGTAGCCAGGGATATGCTACCTCTATGTCTGCCCCCATATATGTGGGTTTTTGATTAGCCTAGAATATACCCTATCTCGCGTACTACTAGAATAGTGGAATACCGGATATTTTTTCCCCCGAATTGAACATAGTCTTCCACCTAATTGTATATCTATCAATTGCAAGTTGATCAGCCGTAAAATGCATGCCTAATTCGACTAGGTTCTGAGTGAGTTACGTAGAATGAGACCAGCCATGTCCAGGGGCGGAGCTAGGATTTTGTGTCAGTGCGGTCATGTTTTCAAGATTTTATAAAATTTCTCTGTTACTCTTTTATCATATTAAATCCTAACTCTGTGATTATGAAAAGAATAAAATCTATATTTTATATCTCTTGTATCGCTGCAATCATAACTTAAATAATTGTACAAATTAAGGAATTTTCTATTAATAATATTATAAATCTATTAGCTTAACTTACCAAAATTTTAAAAATAAATAAATAAATAAACAACTATCAAAATTGAAAACAACCTAAAGTCAGAGGAATTGGTGAAGATCAATAACCATCAAAATTGAAAACTCTCAGCAATTAAGCCCAACTGTTTCCGGCCCATAACATCTACCTCACAATTTATAAAAGAAAACAAATAAGGACAATCATTTAATTTCATATGAACCCATCTTCTTCCTCCTCACGCCTGGCCGCCCCTCTTCCCTATTCTTCCGACTTCTCTATGAATCCATTGAGGCCGAAATCTTTCAAGGCCTAAAAAATTTCGTCCAAGTTTGTGACTGCACTCGTCCCACTCTAGCTCCGCCCTTGGCCATGTCTCGAGTGGTTAACTATATTTTCTTTCACAAATATGAAATATTTCCTTTTTGGTATGCATTGATAGCATGTCTGATCACACTACGTCACATTTATGGGAAATTTTCATCTTAGCGCGTTTGACAAATTGAATTAAAATTTCACCTTACAATCATTTTAAACATATTTGAACTCATTAATTGTTTGAAAATATTTTCATTGTATAAAGTAGTTGATGTGGAGTAGCAACGAGATACATTAATTAGGGGTATATGTAAAAATGAAAAACTAAAGACATGCTAAATTCGATAAGGAATTATCTTTTTGGGACTGATGAAACATTACTATCTTTGTGGGATGGATGTGGTATATATAAAGATACAAGAGCATTGATGGATCTAGGCCCTGGCTTGCAGCCCGTGTTTGCCTATATAAAATTTTTAATTTTTGTAATGAATTTCTTAGTCGAATTGAATATTTTTTTATTGTAACTCGTGTTACTAGAGAATCTTACACCCGCCATTGTATAAGAGAAAGCAATATATTTTTTTTAATATAACATGTATATGAGTGTTGTGATGACACTGATTTCTACTTACTTAGATTGATCTCGTGTATAGAGTTCGAAAACTAATAGAAAACAGTCAAATCACATGTCAACTATATAGAGAAACTACTGTTATGTATATCTCATGTATTGGCGCCCATTTTTCTTACAGTATAGGATGGGGAAAGTAGGTAGGAAGAAGAATTTTTAGGTACCCTCGGTGATGTCAAACATCCTAGAATAGATATCATGACATGCACTTAAAATCTTAAATCGTTGTAACTTAGAACAATTAGCTTATTTTAAATCATTGTATCAGAACGATTAGTTTAATTAATACATATATAGGCCCATCCAGCATTTCCCTAAAATTTGAAATTGTCCACAGGTACACGCGCTTATTATAAAAATGCGTTTTTAAAAGTATTATTTGGCCAAATTCGAGTAGTTGATTTTTAAGTGACGTGATGTATGAAATAATCTCATTTTTCTACAAATGACATGTAAGTCAAATCAAATGCTATTACATGGTCACATGCATGTTTGTAAAAATTTAAGTACAAGTTTGATGGACAAATAGAATTTTTCTTTGTAAGAGTTTTGTGTACATGTAGCTAGTGAAAATGTAGAAAATTTAATACACTTTTATAAGTGTATGTGTTAGTAAAGAATAATGTACTCATCACTAGTGGTAATGATTACTATTACATGTGATGGTGTATTATCATTAAATGATTAGTATAATTAAATATAGGGATATGTAATATATCTAATTAAATTTATATTATTTAATGTCACTTAATGACAATGATGATCACCACCTGTATCTAGCATAAACCCTGCATTTAAAATTAAATGAGCTTTCTCTCGAAAAGATTTACACCTAAACTTAAAAGAAAGATTTGACGAGATTCCTTTCAGGGGGTTTGGAAGGTCGAGGATAATCCAAACTTCTACATAAGATAAAGTGATTTACCAAGCGATATTGAGTTGAGGAAAAATTAGTGTTTAAAGATTTAATTGGAGCCTCTACTTTTGCCTTTTCTTCTTAAGATGCTCACACTTCTATCTAATTATTAATCCACTTTTCCAGCTGTTGCGAATCCTACATCAATAACCAATATATCCTTCTTTATTGATTTATCACTTTGAAATTATATAGAGAAAGACATAGAGTAGTTTTTTTAACATTCGACTTCGAATATTTTTATGTGACCGGTGAATGACGTGCAATTTATTTTCATCAGTTGCAAATTGAGCTAAAGTATAAACAATTAAATATGTAAAGCTAGTTGGTTCCAAAAAATAATAGTAAGAATAAAAATAAAATTAAAATAAGTAAAGCTAGTTCATGTAATTCAAATTATGGTATAGTGCTTAGATACTTAAACTTCAGTCGAGAGGTTCTGAGTTCGAACCACACTTGCCCCTTTTCTAATTTCTCTCCCCTCCTGTATGCTCCCTTTGTATCAAATATTAAAAAAAAAAAAAGGTAAAGCTAGTACATATTACAGTTTCTTAATTCATAAGCAATTTATCTTTTTCCCCCTTTTTATAACAAAATAAATTAGCTAGGTATTTGGAATAAGGGTTAATCTACAAATTTTTTCTTTTTACCATTAACAAATTTTCAACCATGTCAAGTCACATATATAAGAAGAATGAAGAATTTGAGCAAACATTAGATGTCTGGTGTCATTAAGACATCACTATATGGTGTGATATAATATCATACGCTCACGTCAACGGTTAATTAGTATAAGATTATGAATCCTCTAACCTACTATATTTCCTTTTAAGTCATGAACATGACTTCCATTTAACTCAAAAACTATATAGTCGTCGATGGATAATTGAACTTTTATTTTATTGAGTTAAAGTTGTATAAGATTACTTTTCCCCTAACCTCAATTATTAGCAAATTAATAGCATAAATCAATTGTTTTAGTAGGTTAAAAGTATCTTATTCCAATTTCATATACTACGTGTCGTGAAAGACAGACTCTCTCTTTTTCTCAAGTGTAAAGCCATTGCCACATTTCCATAGCATAACAACTTACTTTAGAGTAGATAAAATTTAACCTATGTTATAAAACAAAAGAAACTAAAAGCAATATTAAAAAATATAGAGAATGACAAGAGAAGAAACAGAGAGGAAATTTTCACTCTTTTTGTTAGTGATCAAATAAAGTATACAAACCCCCTATTTATAGATGAAGGAAGGGGCAAAATGGCCGGTCATATACAATATATAAATTTATAATTGCAACATACAACTTGATCAAATTGTGGCTTCTTAGATGCGGAGAGATAATCAACTTATTTGCTTAGTCTCCACTTGCTTATTAGAGAAACTACTTGCATAAGCTAATCAATTTGCATCTTCTTTCATCACTAACTTGCATATTATAATCTACTTGCATTTGACGATGATGATCCATTGTATTTAATAGTCATCCAAACACATTCAATTTATTTGAACAAGTTGCGAATTCATAAAACTCCCCCTTAGATGAGTTTTTCACATATTATATTATGCCTCATTCAAACCTTACTTAGAAAATACCCAGTGGGAAAAAGTCTAGAGAAAGAAATAGAGTACATAGTTCTGCACACCATTCTTAATAACTGGCTCATTAAAAATCTTTATAAGAAAAACCTTGTAGGATAAAAAGAAAAACTTGATAAAGGAAAAAGAGTACAACGTGTATAGACTCCCCTTCATCTGGTCATCACTTAAGATCTCTGTACTCCCCTTTGGATGAGTTTTCACATATTATGCCTCTTTCAAACCTTACTAGAAAAAACTCAGTGGAAAAAAATCTAGAGAAGAAAAAAGAGTACATAATTCTACACACCATTCTTGATAACTGCAACGTGTATAGACTTCCCTTCATCTAGTCATCACTTAAGATCTCTGTACCGACACATTCCAATATTGTGCACCAGTTTCTCAAAAGTTGCTGTAGAAAGCGATTTGGTAAACAGATTTGCCAAGTTATCACTAGAGCGGATTTGTCGAATATTAATGCTCTTCCGATCTTTTCAAGATCACGTGTGAAAAAAAAATTTTAGGTGAAATATGCTTAATTCTATCTCCTTTGATAAATCCTTCCTTTAACTAAGTTTTGCACGATGCATTATCTTTGTATAGAACTATTGGGATATTTTTCTTGCAAGATAAACCACATGCTCTGTAGATATATTAAATAATAAATCTCAGTGATACACATTCTTAGCTTGTTTTATGAATTGCAAGTAGTTCAGCATAATTTGAAGGAGTGGCAGTTAAAGTTTGTTTGATAGATCTCCATGATATAGAAGTATATACCACTATATAAGTACATAGATAACCGGTATGAGATCTAGTTTTATATGGATTAGATAAAGATCCTACATTAGCATATCCTACTAATTCTAGTAGAGAAAAATTAGAATAGAATAATCTTATATCAATCATTCCTCGAAGATAACAAAATCTATGTTTAATTCCATTCCAATGCCTAATTGTCCGAGTTGAACTATATCTCGCTAATACATTCACGCTAAATGCTATATCTGGCCTTGTATTATTAGTGAGATAATGAGGACACCAATAGTACTTAGGTATAGTACTTCAGGACCAAGAATTTCCTCATTACCTTTTCGCGGTCTAAAAGGATCTTTATTTACATCAAAAGACCGCACGATCATTGGAGTACTTAGTAGATGTGCTTTATCTATATAAAATCACTTGAGGACTTTTTCAGTATAGGTTGATTGATGAATCTATATGAAAATCCCAGAAGTAGGCATGACAACGGGATGGGTTCGGGGCGGGTATGTCTTTCCCTACCCCCACCCCATAACCACGCCCGTACTGGATTGAATAGGGTACGTGGCAGGTACAAGGCGGGGGAGATTTAGGGCGGGTACGCAAAAATTACCTGTTACCCGCCTCGTTAACGAAAAAGTCCTTAAAAAAAAAAGAACGGCACGGCGCAGTTCGGCAACGGAGACTTTATGATTATGTGGACTAGTAGAGACTTAAAGTTGAAGAGTTCAAGTTGGACAGAGATAGAGATGAGAGGAGGAGATTTGATTTAGGCATAGAGTTTGGTTTGTCTCTGAATTAGTTTCTTAATTTTAAGAAAACTCCAATTTTGAATAAATTAATTATTGTGGTTAGTTAAAAATTCAACAAAAAGGGTACTAGTCGGGATGATTAAGGTTTAGTATTTCATCTTGGGTATTTGGGATCAAACTCACTACTTAGGTTTAATTTTTTTCCAAAAAAAAAAAAAGAATTAAATCGGGCATCGGGTTGGGGAAGGTTAAGGCTGCCAGTACCCGACCCCAACCCGATAAGACTTCGAGGCAAAATCATTTACCCCGTACCCACCCTAAAACTTAACGGTGGGGCTAATACCTACCTCGTTCGGGCAGGTAATCGCGGGTATCGGGTAATGCCCATCTCGTTGCCATTCCAGCCCAGAAGGATTGAAAATGCTTGAATCATATAATTTAAAACTTCGAGAATTATTTTTAATCAAACTGCAGAGGTTACTATATGTTTAAAACAATCTAGTCATATGTGGTATAGCCGTGTCAATTAATACTTACTGAAAGAAGGATATAAGAATGATCCCGTTTGCCCTAGTTTTTCTAGGAAAATAGATCAGACTCCATTTTTAGAGAATTAGGGCTGCTTCTGTTAGATTTGTGCCTTTATCTCCTTAGAAAATTTCTCATTTGCCTATGTGTTTTTATAAAAAAATTAACACTCAGGTTTACTATCATTGCAGTATCTGTTGATGATTTAAATATCATTGAAACTCCTGAAGAGCTCTCAAAAATAGTTGATTATTTGAAGAAAGAATTTGAAATGAAAGATTTGGGAAAATAAAATTTTGTATTCTTTTGTAAATTGAACATTTGAATGACAGAATTCTCGTACTATCTCCCTTCAAGGGTTACATATAAACAATAAATTCAATACTTTAAGAATGATATAACATATAAATCTAGCCATTAATAGGCGGTATAACATATAGATATTATCTGTATAAATATAATGAGAACTGGCCATTATAGGCGGTAGAAAAAAGGTTTAGAGAGTATACCTCCGATACGAGCCTCCGATACGAGAGATCGAATAACTTGTTTGGATCTTCACTAACTTTGGCTATATCACCGTGCTCAATGGGCTAGAATCTCGTGCTGATAACGTATCATAAAACTAAAGAAACTAAATGCAATATTGAAGAATATAGAGAATGACAAGAGGAGAGACTATAGAGAGGAAATTTTTTACTCTTTTCGTTGGTGATCAAATGAAGTATACAAGTCCCCTATTTATAGATAAAGGAATGGGCAAAATGGCCATATACAATATATAAATTTATAATTGCAACACAGAACTCGAAAACTAATTATGCAAATGGAAGCTTCTTGGATGCAAGGAGATAATCAACTTGTTTTCTTGGTCCCGACTTGCTTACTAGAGAAACCACTTGTATAAGCTAATCAATTTGCATCTTGTTTCGTCACCAACTTGCATATTGTAATCCGCTTACATTTGAATATGATGAATCTATTGTATTAATAGTCATCTACATACATCCAACTTGCTTAAATAAGTTGTGGATTCATAGAACCTACTTTTTTGCAGTACTTTTTCTCTAAATGGAGAGTCTTGAGTATTTTAATAAACATTTTGATGTCCTAATGGATCCAAATTTTTATTAGCATGTCAATAAATTATGAATCATTTTAAATAAAACATAAAGAATAATATAAAAAAAGAAGTCCATCTACTCTAACTCACTCCAACATAACCCAATCACAACAGTTAAAAATAATGATAATAAAAAAACACAATCTACAATGGTCTTGATGTATGTCAAATCCGCGTCAAAGAAAGTTATCAATCTAAGTATCAGTGTGCCGAATCGGATTGGATTTCTTAATCTACACAAATCACGTGGTGGATAAGAATTTGGTAGATCCACTAAAATCTTTATTTTTGATTTATAAAAAAAATCAAACATAACCCTAAGAGTCTAATTCTAATTAATTTCTTGCCTCTATTTCTAATTAATGCCGTGATTTGTCCTGATATGTTACTCATATCTAATTTGATCCACCGATTCTAGATCACAAGACAAATTTCAAAGCTTCAAAAAATTTGCAAAAAGGAAATTCTCCCCTTTCCCTTTTGTTGCCAGAAATGGCATCACTCTGATAATAAGCTTTAAAATGACATCATTATATTCTTGCAACAAGAAAATGAAGCTGGGCAGATTTAGAGTGGACCAGGTTTGATATGTGTTGCCCGTAAATACAATATGCAATTGGTGGATGAAATTGTATCCAATCTGATATGTTGCGCTGATTCTATAACTTTTTTTCATGCGGATTAGGTATCTATCAAGTTTAGTGTAGATTGGGTTTTTTCCTTATCACTATTTCTGGCAGATGTCCTTGAGGTGAGATGGGCTAGGATGGGTGGAGCTCTTATTTTTTATTGTTCTTTATTTTTTATTTTTACTTAAATAATTAAGGGTATAATGGTATTTAATAGAAATTAATAGTAGTAATTGAAAGGTTGAGGATGGAAGGTGTAGGGATGTAGCACAATAACAAATGAAAGGTTAGGGGTTGTACATTAAAAAAGAATGGGGAAAATTGTATAAAAATTGAAAGATCGAGGACATATAGTGGCAATAAAGAATTAAGGGTATATTAGTCATATTGGTAAGGGTTAATAGTGAAAATTAAATGGTTGATGACCAAAAGTAACATTGGGAGGACATTATATAATAATAAATGAAAGGTTGGGAGCCTAGTTGTAATGACCTGCCTTTTAAGAAAAATACAATATACTATTTTATCTCGTACAGCAGTATAGAATTATTTACCCTGATAAAGTCGGCATGATTTAGCGTATCTCAGTCTGACCCTCCCTGAACTCCTAATGGTCCTCTTGTTGATATTTACTCTATAGTATAAAATAATTGCAAGAGCCGTAAAGACTCAGTAAACATGATAATATGCATGACTTATTTATGATGTCTAATAAATAGAGTGATGCACCCACACACAACCAACCAGTCAATATATACAGCGAGCGCACGCCTTGTTCAGACGTATAAAGCATCGCGTGAGCTCGTTATGAATAAGGCCTATCAATATATACACTGAGTGCACGCCTTGTTCCCAAAGACTTACCATGCCTTGAACTTCGTCTAAGACTTACTAATATTAGAAGACACGGCTTGGCCATATCATATCCACTATCAAGCCCCCCAATATTGCGTTCAGTGTATATACCCAAACAACTGGCTGCCAAGCCACTAGCACTGTGTCCAACGTATATACTCAGTCGGCTAGTCGTCGAGCCCCTAAACACTCACGAGGGGTACATTGTCTCAAGTGGTATATCTACCTAGATGGCTACGCAAGTGGTGTATTATATAGAGACCTCAACAATTCATCCACAACATTACCAGTGTACAACTTATCACACATCATGACATGTTTCTTATACATGCTAATCATTCATATGCTCAATGTATATATATGGTGTGCAACACATCACGCACGGTATAATAACATCAACATATTAATGCACAGGAGTAAAACACACTTGCATCATTTACGCATCACACGTAAGAAGTCTATACTCAATAAATTAAGCTTTGTGTGGTAGCTGGAGTTATCACATTTACCTCTAAAGCTGCTTGAACACTCTATCCCTATATCACATGTATATACGCCATACTAAACCCACACTATAAAGTATAAACGTTAAAAGGATCTAGCAATTACTTGGCTAACCGAGTAGGTTACCTGGTTGAGTAGGTAATTAGCTTGACTGGCTAGGACATAATACCTAGCTGGCCAGGTAATAGCCTGGGCGCCAGAATGTATTACGCTCTGGCTGGCCAAGTAATTACCTGGTTGGTCAAGTACCAAAAGGTGGCTGAGCCATGTATTTACTTAGCCAGCCACTTTGAGAGAAAAAAACGCGTACTTGGCTTTCAAATTTTTTTTATAATATTAATTATTTTAATTTTTTACCTATTTATATTTTTTCTTAAGCGCTAACCTGTAATTAAGTTTTCATTTAATTGTGCTGTTACCCTAGGGCAAACTTCGCAATTATCTTAAATGGATAATCGTCACCTTAAAAATATTATATTTTATTCTTAATAAATAATTTTATCCTTAATAAAATTGAGCATAGCATTTTATCTGATTCCTAAAAATTTGAGAAAAATATCAAGAAATATAAATGAAATTTTGGGGCGCTACACGAGTAGGCTAAAAAAAGAAAAAAGAATGAGGAGAAATTATTGCAAAGTTGAAAGTCTAGGGACTTAGAGTGAAAATTACCATTCATTATTCTAACTAAATTTTCAACTGTGCAGCAGCGTTGCACGAGAAGAGAACATATATAAAATTATTTTTAAAAATAAATAATATAAAATTTTATAATTTTTTGTATATGCTGAAATTTTATAAGGTTATGTTGCCCAATGAGAAATACTTTAATATCAATCAAATACAATTTATAGTAAAATTTTAACCAGATTGTTATTATTAACGCAGAAATTCAGATAAATGACGTTGTATGAAATAATTATTAGTTGGGCTATATCTTATACTTTGAAAATAGTTTTTAATGAAAACCAATAAGCCAGACAATATAAAGATGATATCAATTAATAATACATAAAAATAATCATTTTTTTATGAAAAATAGTCATCATAATTATTGATATTCATACCGGAAAAATTAATAAAAAATTACAATTATAATTTTCAATTAAATTAAACTTACGATATATATATATATGTTTAATTTCATTAATTTAGGCTATTAGTTATTAAATTAAATTATGAATCTTGTTTCAAAAAATTGTACGGTGAATTTCATTCATTATCATGCTCCACCATTTGATTTATGGAATTAATTTTATTATTATCACTTAATTATGTCATCCCAATTAAAAAAAAGTATGATGTCTTGATTTTATTAATAAAGCAAAAAAAAAAAAATGGCTCGAACTCAATTATCTATAGGCATAGAAGACTTAGAATAAAAATACCATGCTAGACCAGAATTCGAGAGTCAATTGAAGTTTAGATGTAAAATAAGAAATACGTCAGGTGACAGCTTAAGTGCTCGGCTATTCATATAATAAACAGTAAGTTAAATTGACTTGAATTCAACAAGGTTTTTCAAGTGCAAAATATTATTGCTGGAATACAAAAGAATGCAATAGTAGATATTGTAAGAAAAAAGGTCTAGTATAATGTATATAATTTGTAGTAGTCATATAATTTTATGTATTTTGTATTATAATAGTAAATTTCATCCCTTTGCGTATTTCACTATTTGATTTATGATTATTATCGTTTGCTCTTCCGATCTCGATTAGAAAAAGAAGTATTATTGCTTGATTTGATTAATAATCAAATAAAAAATACTCGAACTTAATTATCTAAAGACCAAGTACAAGAAATATTATTGTTAGAATACAAAAGAATGTAATAGTAGGTGTCGTAAACGAAAAAAAGTATATTATAATGTATATAGAAGAGATCCGTAATTAAAGGAATGCCAGAATGAATGGAATGCCAGATTTTAGTGATAGGAGATGTATATACATGTAGTGACCGGGAAATTTTAAAAATTTTAAACTTTACATTTTCGAATTTTTAGTCACATCACTATCAAATTTATCGAATTTAATTCTTAAACTTAATTTAATTTATTCATAATAAATATTTATCTTAATTAAGAAATTTCAATTGATTTAATTAACTACCATTTAATTAACCATTTAAGTAAGTTAAGCATAATTTACATTTTTACAAAATTTTCTTTTATTCAAATTTACAATTTCTATAAGCTTAGTTAATTAGTACCTTAATCAACTCTTAGTTCTTAATCCAAAATCAATATAATTAAACCTTGGATTATGACTTTTTCTCAATTTAGTAACCCTAATTCAAACTCCCAACCCTATACAACCCTATGCCAAAATAACTCTTATAAACTCCCCTCTATCTCCACTCTCCCAGTAGCCATCCAGCAGCCACCAAAGGTCTGCGCCTCTCCTGCATTTCCCCCCAACCTTTCCCTCTTCTCTCACTCATTGTCTATGGAAATTTCTACAAGCACACACACCACCATCTTCTCCACACATTCAACAACACACATTTAGCAAAGACACAACACAAACACAGCCATTCCAACGCCCTCCCTGCTCCATTTTTCTGAAAATTTCTCCAAGTACTCACCCACTCCACACACACTCACTGCCTTTTAATCTGAGGCATACACACTGCTCCAACTCCAACACCTTCACATTGAGACATACACAAACACACTGATTTCACAAACACAAACCAAGAACAATCTATCTACCTTGCAAATCCACACAACTCACAAGCAAGAATCTGGAAGAAAACACGAACATTCTCATACATATACACACAACAAACTGCTCTTCTTGCTAAGAGCACATAATCACAAAAATTTTGATTTTGGTGTATGACATTGGTGGGTTGAAGCCAATGCCACCACCACCATCACAACCGCCGTGCGCCATCACCTCGACCACCACCGGTAGCCACTACCTTTCCAACACACACGCACACACATTTTACAAATTTACAATTTATGCATTTTCCTTGATAAAAGGAAGGCAAGAAAAGGGAAATGGCACCAAAGACACCGCACCGTGCGCCACCACCGCCGCGCACCGTGCACCGCCACCACCGCCGGCTGCTTCCCCACTGCCGACCAACACCACCACCATATTTCACCCTAAAACCTCCATTTTTCAACTCACCACGCACCCAAGAACGTAACCCGAACATTAACCCTTATTTCTATGTCAAAATTTCATATTTTTGGTTGAGGAATTGGGGCCAAGCTCGACCGAGTTCAACTCGGATTATCCCCCTCCTCAATCCATGTTTGAGCCCCAAATCGCCCTTGTGGCTGAGGGCATCGTGCAGACGGCCGAGCGCTATGTCCGGCGCGGCTTCGCTGACATAGGAGGCGACGAATCCGGTGGCTTTCCTTCCCCCTTTCCACCGAATCCCCTACTACTCTCCCTGTTTCTCCTCTTTCGACCGAATGAGAGGGACCTGGGGAGTAATATTAGACATTTTCTAATATTTATGATTTTAACCCCAAAGTTTTGTCTTGTGTCATTTAAGCCCTAAACCTTGTATTTAGTTTAAATGAGCCCAAAACTTCTGATTCCGTCATTTTTGGCCCTCAAACTTTCGATTCCTTTCTGATGGGCCCAGAAACTTGTGTTTTATTCACCTTAGCTTATAAAACTTTTATTTTCAGTCATTTTAGTTTTTTATTTTGAGGATTCTTTAATGTTAATTTAAAAAAATTATAAGATTTTAATTTTAATTTATATTTAACTTTATTTATTAATAACCCATATATTAGTTTATACATATTTTAATTTAAGCCCCATTTTATTAAATATTAGACTTAATGACTTTAACTATTTAAATTATGATTTTTAGATTTATTGAATTTTAAGGATTCCTAAATTAGTTTAATTAAATCCATGTATTTTATACCCAAATTTTAGTTAATCCTTGATTTTCTAGTTTTCCTTAACTTCTAGGTATTAATCACATTAGGCTCTATACCCTTAAGCATTTTATGCAATTATTTTATTATAACTTAATTTAAAATAATTCCTTTTATAAAATAACTCATTTTAACAAAAATCCTAATTTGAGTTTTATATTCTTTTATAGGCGAGGAGTAAAGAATAAGTGAGTAAACCCTGCCAATTAGCTCGACTAGGTGGAAATTGAGGTAGACTCTTTTCTAAAATATTTTCTCAAAAAATATCGCTAATATTAATTGATTATTCTATGGATTGCATATGGATATGTGACTTATGTTCTTATATGTTATTTGCATGAGTTTAATTGCTTTATACTTTAGACGAGACGAGACTTTTGCATATGCTTTATTGCTATGCACAGATTTTGCATGCATGCTATGATGTTACTATGCGCGCTAGTATTTATATGCCTTCGGGCATGAGACGAGAGTCGAAAACCTGCATTTACCATACGATGCTTGTTTTCGAGTAGAGACTTATGAGATATGATTCACATGTTAATATGTACGTTTATAGCATAAATTGGTTAATATTGCACTGAGTCTACTGAGTATTTCTATGAAATACTCACCCCTTTCAAAATTAACATTTTGTAGACTGGGAGTCGGAGGAGACGCCTTGAGCAATGGTGGCTTTCAAAATAAATTAAATTAGCCTTATTTTGAACGTTTCAAACTCTGTTTAAGTACTTGGAAACTTTTGATATTAATTGATTCAAATTTGGTCTAAGTACTTGGAGAACATTTGATGTCGTGTGAAACAGTTGGCTATCACCGACGAATTAGCTTTTGTATTATCACTTTTGAATCAAGATATTTTTCGCATTTTATTCACTCTTGATTCATTTTGATTCGTTTTGATTTATTTTATTTAAAAGAGAAGAGAGAAAAATTTAACGGCGTCTTGGGCATCCAGAGCCCTGGGCATCACAATACAAGATATTAGAATGAAACTGGAAAGATATGATGCAAGGTTACAAAGATGGGTAAGGTGGAAGAGAATAAAATATTGGAAAAATTGAAAAAATCTAGAATACCACATGATTTACCACAATAGAAAATGGAATGTCAGAAAAATTTTTGACGGGAAAATTGTGGTAGATACCATAGACTTAATTCCTTTAATATATATATATATATATGTATGCATATTATATAGAGTAAATAATCTATCTTAGTGGGTTCGTGTGTAATAAAATTGATAGATTTCAAGATAATAAATTGATAGATCATTGTGTTCAATTTAATTTTATATAGGCGGATGGTATGTATAGTAAGGATTATATTCCACTTGACTATCATTCAACTTATTTTAATCCAAGATGGATGGGTTTCACTATGCAGAAATGCTATAACAAAATTTTTGCAAATCCTGGTCCATAGCTTTTTCTGGTGAGAGGGGCTAATTAGCACTATCTATCTTAACTTTTCATATTCTTATGCCTTTTTGTCTCTGATTTTTAGAAACTGGTTTTTCACCATCAATTCTCATTTTTTTTGCGCTATAATACCCTCTAGCTTTAATTAACATAAAAAGCAATAAATAATAAGTGAACAAAAATACATAAACGACCTTATTAATATTAGCAATAATATTCTAACACTTATATGAATTCTTTTATATGTCCTATATAATTGCATAAATGCACATCACGTGGATCCATACAGCTACATGGCGTGCATACATGCAACCACATCCTATACATAGAGATGCTATACGGGGCATAGGGGAGGGGAGGAGAGGGAGATTAGGAGAGGGATAGATGTAGTTCAAAATCGGGACCTCTTGTTTGAGATTTGAGTATCTAATCACTACGCCGCTTGTTTGAACCACTAGAAATTTTTTTTTTGTCGGCATTGAATTTTTCTTTTTATTATTTGTTTGATTTTTTTAAAAGCAGCCAAATCACGTCATTATTGTGTTTTTATTGATTTTTAATCTACTAAAATTTCTAGTTAGCAATTAGAGGATATTACAGTTATTTTCAATTAAAAAGGGTAGACAAAGCCAAAAAAGTGAGAATTTATTGTAAAAATATCAGTTTCTAAAGGTTAGGTATGAGAAACACAAAAACTAAAAGGTTGGGGGTAGATAGTGCCAATTAGCTGGTGAAAGGAATTAGGATTTCCAAAACAAACACGCAGTTTCATGAAATTTCTCCATAATGAAATTTTCGTACAACTTTCTTGAAAAAAAATTCTCATAGTGAATTATTACATAGACTAGATTCTCACCCATGCAGATACTGAATGAAATTATATTTTAATATTAGCTACATTGAAATGCAATGTTTCGATTATTTTATTATTAACTAATAGTTATTATATTTTACTTGATATGGAATGTTATTAAATGAGACTAATAAAGATGGTAAAAAGAGCAGTCAAACCCGACCATATGAAGACAGAATAAAGGGTTATTCGGTCGGGGGGTGAAATAAAGAAAATCTGCCTGACTTGAAAATGGAATGGGAAAGGTTACCATACTTTTTACTCGTGCTTGACCAATTTAACCATTTCTTGTTAAAAAAATGGTAATTACCCTCACTAGCCCATGTATGATTTAAGTGGAGATGGTATGGATATAGGAATTTTTTTTCATGAATAGGATAACGGGTATAACATACCCGATCTCGACTCGACCCATTGCCATTTTTAGATATCGAGAAATCAAACATCTTGTTTTTCTATGTGACTACATCATAATGAAAATTTAGTAAACTATAAAACGTTAGTTATAAAATATATTTATCTATATTTATTATATACAAAAGAAGTAACCGCATTATATACAAAAGAAGTAACCGCATATAAAACATAATTACAAATTAATAAATGCTAAAAAGAAAATAGTCTAATGTAAGTTAAGAGATATATATATATATTAAAAATTTTTGAATTAAAAAAATAAAAAAAAACCTTTGAATTTGAATATAGATAAATTCATTAAAATATCTAGTAAAAAAAAAATATATGTCTACTATAAGAAAAGATATACATCCAGTATGCAGTTTACAGCAGAATTTACCGAACATGTAAGTAAAAGTCTAAAATGACCTTTATTTACAGAGTTTTGGCCAGAAAAATGCGGTACTATAGTAGCACAAATTAACATATAGATTATATTGGTGAATGTCTATATATCGGTAATGTTTAAGTATTTCCGAATGTCCTATTACAGCACCTCCTACCCCATATGGCATACATTAATGCACACCATATGGATTTGAAATACGCGTGACGTATATCAATGCACGTCACATGAGGGTAAGAGGTGCTGTAACAATATTTCTGGGAGGTGTTTGAACATTTTTAGTCTATATATATTGCTTTAGCATTGATTTGTATGAGTCCCATGTTTTTAAAGTATCGAGGATTTTCAAGATTTCTTGTTTCAAGTGTTGATTGTCAAGATTAAAATGTTGAAGGCATTGTTTTAAGCGAGGCATGCCTTGTGGCACTAGGGCGAGCCATATTTTGGCAAGACTCTCATGCCTTTGGAAGTGAGGCATACACACTTCTAGAGCCGTGCCTTAAAAATCAAGTGGGATAAGCCTCTAAATTGACATGCAATTTTCTTTTTAATTTTTTTTAATTTGTTTGTTTACCGCCTAAATTCTAGAACCCATTAGTACGATTTGGATAGCATAACTAAGAGCCTCTCTAATGCCTATAGTTTTTGGTGATGGTCTATCCAAGAGAGAGGTACAGACAAAAAAATTGACGAGCCCCACATGTTTCTTTTTTTTAATTTTCTTTTTCTTTTAAGGCTAATGTATCTACACCACCTATTTTACTAAACACACTATATTTTTATTAATGTAAATAACCATCCATAATCTTTGTTTTTTTATAGTATTTAAGGCCCTAAAAGTTCTTATTCATTTTTCTCCAATTTTTGATTTAGTTATCCTCATATATTCTTAATGATTGAATACATTTAGAAAAATTTAATTTGTGTATCTTAAAGTCATATATATCATTATATATTACATTTTTGTTTGTTTAAAAATTTTAAACAGTTCTCGCAATGAAATATTTGAAATCAAGATATTATTCATTACAAGATTTCATAATAATAATATGTTAAAAATAATAATATGACAAAAAATAAATTAATGATGTAAGTATAAAGAATTAAAAATATAAAGGATGATGCGTATTAATTAAAATGTTGTGTGGCTAGTAAAAAAATGTGGTATCACCTTTCTTTTAATCACTTTTCTCTTATTGACATTTTCCTCACTTTTTTTTTCAACATGTCAGATGTAAGGTCTAAAATCACACACATTTATCTCCACTTTCTCCATTATTATTTTATCATTATTTTTGAATTTCTATCTATCTTTTTCCTCTTTTTCACATTTCCCTGTCTTTTTCTCTTACACCTCATTTCACTCATCTTTAATTAAAATATTAATCTTCTCCCTATCTCTAAAAGAATCTAGCCCAACGCTTGAGAAGGAATCAAGATATTGGCATTTGGAATTAGTATCATACCGTCTCTTTGTCAAGAATTGAATTAGTGATGGCAGAAAAACATGATACGCACCATTGACGGATATCCAATCCAATTAGTAAAAAATTTGTTGATCCACTGATCAGATCAATTTCTATGATCCGCTGCAGATCACAAGGCGAATATGGATCAAAGCCGGTCCATTTAATTTTGCCAAAAAAAAAATGCAAAAAGGGGTTTGAACTTTAAACTAAGGTTGCATTATGTTTGTAATTTACTTTTTGTTTTTATTTTCAAAAATGTTTTTTATTTTCTGTATTCATTTCTTATTTTCAAATTTTCTAAAAATGCGTTTGGTTTGTTATTTTTAAAAACCATTTTCTTTAAAAACCATTTTTGAAAATAGAAAGCTAGAAATCATGTTCTGTTTGAAATTTTTTACAAAACTATTTTTGACATTATGTGGATATTTTCTACAAAGCTATTTTTGGCATTATAAATCTATGCGTAGCCCATAGCATTGTTCAATCATAATTAGTGCTTCCCTTTGCTGTACTCTCTCTAACAGTTATAAAAAACAGACAAAATATAAAATATGAGGATAACCACAAAGACTACATTATAAAAAATGTACGAAGTATCACATGATGAATATGTATATATCAATAAAATGCAAAAGTTGTAGAGAATACCAGCAAAAATGCAAAATATTCTGATAAATCAAAAACAAAAATACCAGCAAAATAAAATGCAAGAGTTGCAGAGAATATTATACAGAATATCTATGTAAATCTGGAACTTAAGTTCCATGTGCAGGGAACTAGGGGGTCAAAGAAGTAAAAACCCATTCTAAACTAACCTTTTCATGATATTTTTGAAGCGTGGAAAATGATAGTAGGATACATCATGCAAATTGTGAAGTTTCTACCATGATCTGTTGATCATGTCTACTCTTTTTTTTTTAATTGAAATGAGAATTTTTTTTTAGAACGAAAGGAAATACAGTTGGGAAAAGGTGATTAATCAACCCTTCTCCAACCAAGCAGCAAACAGAGGAGTACAGAGAAGAAAGAGGAAAAAAGAAAAAAGGCAAAGTCTATAAAATATTTTACAGATTAATACAAACAAAACATAGGAAAAACAAACATTCTCAGGAAACAAGCAGCACCAGTGACCATTGAGCAGGCATACCAAGATAAATTGCCAACCATCAGCAAACAAAATGCCAATAGAGAACCACTGTCAAAAGGCGCAAAGCAAAACCATTTTTCAAAGCTCACGAATGAGAAACATCAAAAAACTCCATAAGAGTCATTCAACAATCCAAAAAAACCTGCAGAGCAATTTCCTGAAAAAAGATTGAAACCAATCTGAACAATGCTTCCAAAAAAGAGCCACAACCGAATCGAAATGTTTTTGTTTTTTTCTTTTCTTTTCCTTTTTTTTTTTCCTTTTTCCTTCTTCCTTTTTTCTCCCTTTTTTCCCCTCCTTTCTTGATCATGTCTACTTGCTCATGTCTAGGAGTGAAATAACTAGACAAAGCCAGGAGCTTTGCAACTGTCATTGTTCATAACAACTATTCATGTTTCTTGTCCTTCATTTAAACACATTTCATAACTGGAAGGATTTTAATAAAATTCGATCCTATAGCATGAAATACTAATAGAATGATTTCTCTTTTCTTTGAAACAGATCGGACTATTAGGAGAGACATAGCATTGGGTAAAACAACCAGAAGCAATTTCTATTTATCTATACAAGTAGTGTCTCAAATGTTGAATATGTCCTGCAATTATTGTTTTAAATATCTAATATTTTCCTATATTCGTTGTGCTATAGATGATACTCTTCATGTCCAAATTTTCAATAGCAAGAAGCCTTGAAATCCAATATTCAAGTCCAAGACAACAAACAGTTGCATTCAATTTAAAAGGGAAAAAATCAGAATCATGTTTAAACTTCAAATTTTAGTAACAATATCAAGAAAACTTCAAAAAAGCAAATAGTTCACTCATATTAGCACTAGAAGAGGACCTGTGAGAAAAATGGGATTTATGTAAACAGATAATCTTGACAGAATTTTGATACAGCAGGAGATGGTAACACAATCATTACAAACATAAACAGAGACTTCATATATCGCATTGTGGCCTACTTGTAGATGTAAACAATGACTATTAATTGGATGGAAAACACTGCATTTTTGGAGAGGTCTTAAGTAGGAAATACTTATACGCATCAAAGACAAATAAATGGATAACAAGAATACTAATTAACAAAACAAAAAGAAAAAAAATAGGGTAAATCCCACCAACATGATAAGAACTCATCCATTAATTGATAAAAGCATTCTATCATCCCGTAGAACACAAATTAATAGCAAGAAAAAACCTAGATACCCAGTTACCCCTGTATTAGCCTCAATTGCTGAGGAAAAAGTTTTGAGAAATTGATATATATCTACACAGCATATATGTACGGAAATCCTCACCTTAATTATTTGAGAAATCAGCTGACCAAACGCTACTATGCAGATCGTAAAGAAAACTGGCATCAACAACTCGAAAGCAATTGATTAGCAAAGTATGTAAGAAGCAGCTAACACACAAAAACTGACCAGAAGGAGAAGAGAAGAGACGACTGATTGAGGAAACAAAGCCTAGGTCGATTGATTGAGGGATAGAGGTGTCAAAAGGGCGGGACGGGAAGGTCAGCCCGCAACCCTTGCGGCCCGACACGGCCCGCTAGACAAAAAAGCCCGTACATCTGGCTTCTCAGTCCGGCCCGGATTTTTGGGCGTATGGCTCGGCTCACCAGTGTAACCCATGTTGGTCGGCCCATGTGGGCCACGGTTTGACCCAACCCATGTGGGCCACTCTTTTCTTTTTTTTGGTTATATTTTACATTTAAATTTTAAAATAAATACATTACAATTGAAATACTGCAATAGGAAATTTGCCACATTTTTTAAAGATATTACTAATTTTTTAAAATTTTAAATTCTAATTAAAAAGTAAACATGTACTAAGATAAAATTAAATTTTTTAATAAGCTTCAAATATTCTATTACATAAAAAAACTTCAAAATTCAAATATTATTTATTATAGCCAACAACTAGATAGTTTTAACACTTAAACTTTTGAAATTTAAACATAACACAAATAGCTATTTATTGATTTATATCAATATAATTATATATTTATAGTATATTGCAACTATTGATATGACATGACAATATCTAAAAAAAAAAAAAACTTACAAACTTTTTGGTCAAAAGTGGCGCCTGCAGCACCTTGTTGCAGGCAGCCTTTATCTTTTAAAAAGGCAAATTGCCTTTTAACTTTCAAAAGGCAATTTGCCTTTTTATGACAGAGAGCCGGAGGGCTCTCCCGGCTCTCTGTCAGAAAAATTTTAAAATTTTTTTTTTCAAAATTAACATTTACACGGGCCCAGCGGGTTAACCACGGGCCCAGTACATGTGAACCGGCCCGTCCAACGGGCCAATAGTAGCTGCCCAGATCGCCGGCCGGCCAGTTCTGGGCTTTTCCGAGAGGCCCTGGGCGGGCCAAAGCAGCCCGCCCATCTTAACACCTCTATTGAGAGAACGTCTGCTAAGAGAGAACTAAAGGAGAAGAGAAGTCGATTGATTGAGGAAGCAGTTGAATTGGGCTGTGTCTCTGCATTTTGCGCGTTTTGAATTGGGCCGTGTTTTGGGCTCAAAATGTGGAAAACATCATTTCATTATTTTGGGTTTTGTGGGTTAACTTGTTTTTTATTTTTCGAAATCATTTTTTAAAACACGTAAAGAGAGCATGTTTTGAGTATTTTGGAGATCGGAAGAATAGAAAATGCCCTGAAAATACCAATAGAACGCAACCTAAGCTTTTGGAAAATAGCTGTCAACTTGGCATGGTTAGCTTGCATTTTTTGAGTTCTTATCTTTCAATTCTTTTTTGGTAACAACAAGGGGTTTGAAATTTGGATTGATCTTCATAAAGAAAAATAAAAAGAAGAAAATAAAATATACATGGATCGGTTGGCCGATCGAAAAGTCTGATCTACTTTGATCCATGATCCAATCTGTCCCAAGCCGCAAGTATCGAATAGCGGAGTGGATCACATGTTGGTTAACAAATTCACAGGGTAACGCGAATCAGGAACCATATGCCCCAAACGCGATCCACTGCCATCACTAAATTGAACAACACACATGTACAATGGAAAAATAGATAAATATTCAATTTCCACGCCTATGATCGACCTAATACTTGAAAAGAATTTGTGACAAGAAAATTCTCTCTTGATGAACGTCGTATATTCCAATTATGATTAACCATTGGAAGAACGCTTGTCACCAAAATTACCTGATTGTCCAGCTTCTAATGGCAATCCACATGGTAATAATCTATTCAGAACTCCACAATAATGAACAATTCAAAGTGGATTTATAGGAGTATATTTAGATTTCTATCAACTTAATGTAGTAGCAAGAAACTGGTAGAATATTCGCGATCTATTGGATAAAATTCATCATTCAAATTTTCCCTATAAACCCTAACACAAGATAGCTATTTATAGTTGTAGGAACCGAAATGCAATGCCCCAAAATTTTTTCTGTAGTCTTTTGAGATTTTTCCCAAATTTTTAAGAACAAAATACTATATATTTTTTTGGGGGGGGTGGGACATTACAGATGATATCAAAGTATAATTCTGCTACTTATTAGTGTATCTTAGTCCAGACCATACAAGCTTCCAACAATGATTATGTGAGTTATTATATATTGTACATCTTTGTTTCTATTATCAGAGTTTATAGCAGAAACATGGTTTAAGTAATTAGGAATTTTGAATTTAGAGGACGAAATTCCTTACAAAGGGGAAGATTTGTAAAGCGCCAAAATTTCATTTTAATTAGACATAATTTTCTACAATTTGTTGAGATTTTTTTTTGAAAATTTTAAGAATAAGATTGTATATATTTCGTGGGGCGGGGCGTTACGAAAAACCCTAGTCAGGCTTCCATGGATCAACGATTGAACGGGTCAATTACAATTAATCTAATTAATTAATCTGACCTGATTAGACTCAATTTAACTAAGGGGAATTTGCATTGGTTACTGTGCACATCAATGAATTTCTATCTTTACTAATGTGTCATTTTTGTCCAAATATACTGCGTTGTTATTTTTCTATGTTATATGGTTATTTATTGTTTTATTTAATGTTATTTTTTACTCCCCCTCCCCCACCCCACCCCTTAGCACCCCATGCCGCCCCTACCTCCATCCTATCCTTGTCGGCCAGAATCCAGCCAGCCGCTGGTGACCAGCTGCCCACGGTCAGAATCCGGCCACCAGATTCTAGCGATTTTGTTTTTCTTTTTCCTTTTTTTGCTCTTTTTCCTTTCTCACTTGTTCTTTTCAGATTTTTTCTTTTTCTTTTTGATTTTTTTTAGTAACATGTTTTCTCTATATGATTTTCACGTTTAAAGGTTCGTTACATGTATAACAAGTTGTATTAGTTTTTGTAATAAGTTATGTTATTTGTGAAATAATATATTTTTTTTGTCTAATAGTCTACGTTATTAAACAATCTATATTATTTATGGAACAAGATAATGTAGAACATATGAAAACATAGAGTGAGAGAGAATTGGACCAAAGATTAGTTTGAAATTTGGGTGTTTTTGGCATTTGGTATAGAATTTAGCATATAATATCTTCCTGGAAGTGGAAGATGAGGTGATCGAGGCATTTAAATTTATGATTTTCTTTTTTTTTCTATTTTTATAATTTTTTATAATTTATTTCTTTATTTTTTTTAGCCATAGGGCACATCTACAGCTATCTAAATACCGTTCAGACTTTTTTTAATGATTTAGTGCTTAATAACAATCTCTATTCTTTGCATAACATACTATATTACTTGTCCAACATGTCATGTTATTTGCATAACACACTATGTTATTTGTATAAAACAGTTACTTTACATGTGAAACAAGATATTTATGTAACAAGCTATGTTATTTGCATAACAAGTCTTGTTATCTGTGTAACAGGTTATGTTATGTGGATAACATTATATGTTATTAAAAAACTTATGTTTTTTTTATAATAAACTATGTTTTCTATATAACAATTTATGTTATTTTTAAAACAACCTATGCTTTTCTTAACAAGTTATATTATTTGTATAACAACTTATGTTATTTGTATAACAATATATGTTAAAATAACATAACATCATTTATTATATACATTAAAATATCAAACAATTAATACTATATGAATTTAAAAGAAATGATTAAAAATAAAGAGAGAAAATGAAGAAAAAAGGGAAATAAGGAAAGAAAAATTTAAAAGGCGTAGAAATGAAAAAATTCCGGCTAACCGTTTTGCCGAAATCCAACCGGCCGGAATTTGGCCGAACTGTAAGTGAGAGAGGGATGGGTTGGGGGTCGGGTGGGGGCAGGTATGAAGGTTTTGAGGGATGCATTGAGGGTTTTAAAAAATGTTAAAGAGAAAAATAATAAAAATATTAAAAAAAAAAGTAACATGCTTGTCATGTGTAACATCAGTATTGCATAGGATATTATTTTGTCAAATATTAAATAAGTAATATGTTGTAATATTACTTAGGAAGAATCGTTCTGAACATTATGGCGTCATGTATTAATCACGTTTCGTAGCATATATTGTTATTATAATTTAACTAACCTATGTAATTATATTATGTTAAATTGTAGAGATCGGAAGAGCGTCTTATACTGCTCTGCAAATATCAAATGATGGTCTTTCTATAGTAGTTATAATATGTAGGAGATAATGTTGTATATGTAGTTAAAATATACTAAAACAAATGAGAATATTAATAACTAAAGACATAGGGGAAATATCGCATATATAATATCAACGTAATTCAGGAAAATATTAATAAGAAAATTAGAGTTATAATGCAAAAATACATAATCAATATCAAATGACAAAAGAGTAATAACGATAAACTAATATAGATTACGAAACACTTCCTTGTACACTACATTAACAGTGGATTTGCGTGGATGACCCGTATGATCACAGATAAATATCTACAGACCTACCCGACTGGTAACTGTAGACACAGCAACATAAAATTGTCCATGAGCAAAGACCGGCTTTGGTAAAAAAATACCAACATGAAAAAGCGACTGACCCTGACTCTTGTTGATTGTCATTGCATAAGAGACCATCAACGGGAACTGTCTCCTCTGAAATGTGAAAGGCAACATCGTATCAGACGGCTTCAAAGATAATCTCGGAATAAAAAATGTTTCCCTAGCTTTTGACCTAGATAAAATCCCAGCTTCAATAATATGACTCCCAAGTCTAGTTGCTAAAAGCCTAGTACCATTACAGATTCCAGCAAAATAGATCAATATTTCGCATTAACATAACTGGGACGCTAACCTTTAATCTTAGTTCATGGTTTGGGACTCCATAACATCTTATCCTATCTAAAAAGTCTGGTGTGCGGAGATCTTCCATCAGCTCACTATTAGAATCTGACATACAAACAGAATCAGAACTTAGATATGTCGTTAGCTCTGTTCGATTCTGTGAAACCAGGTAGGTGTTCACTCTGTCAACAACATCATTAGTGGGGCTAAGATAGCTCTACCATTTAAATAAGAAGGGTCATGTCCTTTAACTTGGAAGTCAGGATATGTGCTATTGACAATAGATGCAACGAGATCACCTGAAGATCTTACCAACAGATTATCTGGTACATCTATCACCGCATGGCCTCCATTATCATCACCAACAGTACCATCTCCTATGCCTAAAATCCAATCTGAGAAAGCCTTTAGCTCAAAGCTTTCCATAGCATTTTCAACTCGCAAAAGTCTCATATTCTTGGTTAGCTTCAAAACTTTACAGTGACGCCAAATATCATATGAATTAATGGCAGCATGTACTATATCTTGTTGACTACCCTTTGGAATAACAGACAGTATTTGCTTAAAATCCCTACCAAAAACAACTGTCTTACCTCCAAAAGGTTGATCATTATTAAGTGGATTACTGAGATCGGAAGAGCGTCGCATTGTCGTATCAAGTGCTTGGAAACAATACCGGTGCATCGTAGGAGCTTCATCCTATATAATAAGCTTCGCCTTAGATATCAAAGCTGCCAATGGACTTCCAAGTGAAATGTCGCATGTAGAATTCTCATTTGGGTTAATCGGTATAGCAAACCTCGAATGCGCAGTTCGATCGCCTGGAAGAAGAAGATATGCAATTCCTCTTGAAGCTACATTGAGCACTATCTCCCCTTTTGATCTCAATGAAGCTGACAGTGTATTCCAAATGAAAGTTTTACCCGTTCCACGATGACCATATACAAAAAACATTCCACCAGTAGCACTATTAACAGAATGCATGATTGTATCATAAACATTATGCTACTCATCTGTCAGCTTTGGAAGCAAGACTGAATGCTGTTTAGCTAAAGCCAATCTATCATATCTAAGTTCATCTATTAAACTATTAATATTACTGTCAAAATAAACATCACTTTGGAAAGGCATGGTAGGAAAATCATGAAGACTCCTTCTTTTAGTGAGCAGCATTTCTACTTCCATAAGTGCATAATTCTGTATTTCTTCATCTGTCAGCTGAAGCTCTACACAGACAAAAAAAAAAGATATAATAAAATTAAATAAAGTCAAAGTACATAATATAGTAGTAAGGTAGCCATAAAAAACAGACAACAGTTCAGATCACCTGGGTTTCCCAAAACATTTCGCTGATTATAGAGAATATCATCAGACAAATTATGCCAACAGTTTTCCCAAACGTACTCCGGTCTGGATAAGCGTTCAGACAATCATAAAGTGGTAAATATTGTCCGCAAAGAATGACCCGATCCCCAGTGGCTTGCTTCTGCAATAGCATCTATACGACGCTCTTCCGATCTATCTAGAAGCCCTCGAGCATAAAAAGGCATCTCAAAATGTGTCATATTTAGCTCCATCATAAAACTTCAGCTCTTCAAAACTTGTAGCCCCGCGAACTACATTCAGAAGTGTTCTCAAATAGTATTTTTCTTCTAACCCTGGTCGAATAAAGTAAACCCTTCCAATAGCAAACAGCTGTTTCCTCGGTACCCATTCTTTCGTGCTTCTCTTCCAAACAAATTTCATAGGGAACTCTGCATATGTTAATGTCCGCGCTTCGGGATATTTTTTATTTGCCTCCATCCAAGTAAGAAACTTACTTTGATTCACAGACAATCGAGTTACAACTTCATCTATCTGATCATTTGGAGCATAAAAAACGTCCTGCTCATTGGTAAAGTGGAAACCCAATCTCTTGACAGATATATCTCTATAATGGAGATTAAAACCAAATATCCTCCAAGTAGCTTCACAAGCAGAAATGTACCGACAGTCATAGTACATATCAATTTCATCAATATCGTCCTCGGAAGCCTTGTCACCATTTTTGCAAAAAGTAACTGTGACTCTATCATTGCCTTTATTAATATATTGAAACAGATACTTAATGGATTTTGATTGGTTATACCACTCTACATTAATATGAGCTCCATATTTAATCAATAGATACTTGTTATGAGGGATGACAAATTGATTATCTAGATGAATCCCATTTATCTCAATAGTCTTCCCACCATTCCGTCGCCGATAAACTAGGTAACCACTTTCATCAATAGTTGTATTCTCAACAAACTTCTTTGGGAAATGTTTCGAACAACGACCCTTAACCATATAGGGAGACTTCTTATTTAAATGTCCACATGGCCCGTGAACCATCAAATCTTTTGACTAATTGATAATATTTTTCATCTGACCTCCTATCTAGAATTTCGGCAGATATTACTCTGTTAATATCAGCTGGAGTCGGTAGCTTATCTTTTTGAGACAACCACTATAGTATATGAGCATGATGTAATCCACGTTTCTTAAATTCAATTGTATAGATCACTGCAACAGGAAAAATAATGATAATTCATATTTAAAATAAATGGTAGAATGAAGAACTTAAAAAATAATAATAAGAATGAAATAATTTAAATAGTATAAGTATTAAAATCACCTGCACTGACATTACCAAAAAGCTTATTGTTTTTAAGATCCTGGATAAGCTCAAGTTTAACCTTAAAAACTTGACAAATAATATCTGGTTGATCTTCTGGATGAAGATCTCTATCATTCACAAACTGGGTAATTTCAGGCCACTTGGCGTTGCACGTAAAAGTAATGAACAGATCTGGATACCCAGCGCATCTACAAATTGTCATTGCATCCTGGTAATTTTGTATAGTATTTCGGGCACCACCTGTAAACAATCCTGGCAAGACAACACGCTCTCCCAAGTCTTGAACCATCAGTCTCACCTCTTCCAACTGCATCTGTCAAAGCTTTATGCAATTCACAACGCAGTTCTTTCTGATGCAAACATATGAATGTCAATCTGTTCGATTCTACCATTGTGTATCCATCAACTAAAAATTGTTGGAACAATTGCTTAGACCTTAAAATATATGGTGATTCACCACTTCTCTTTTGTAACCTGTATGCAAAATACTCTTTCAAAGAGACGGTCTTTCGTCCTGTAGATTTCATCAAACCAACACCACTTCTAGCTATATCTATTCTATAACGATCTTGCCCATAAGGGAATAACAGTGGATATTGAAGGGACAGTTACAAAAGATGAAGCTCATTGATAAGTTGCAGTTCACCAGTCTGAGTCTGTAAAATGATATCACGTGACCCTGGTGAAGTATCAAAATCATCTTCAATTATTACAGCCACTTCATCCTTTTCAGGAAGACTATACTCCCTAGCATCTTTGCCCCGGTTAGCAAAAGTTTCAACCTGATATTCGGCACCCCAACTTGATTAAATCTATCTCTAGCAGTCCTGAACCACTGAACCATTATATTATTTTGATCCAACATTTCTTTAAGTGAAGCAACTATATCAGGTCTCAAATTATTAGAACCAGCAATGTCCCTTCAAACACAACCAATTTAAATAGAAATATTAGACACCACGTACAATCAACGTACGAGTAATAAAATAATTGAAGATTACTTTATGATTTGATCGTTACCTAACAGCATTCATCCTATTTGAAATCTCATTAGGCGGATCAGTTATGTACATCTGGGTAAATTTAGGGATCCCTCCATTTGGTGGCAACAAACTACCAATCTTATGGTGGTTCTGACTGTTTAATCTAAAAATAGGCGGTGCAGATCCAGTATTTAAACTCCTGTCGATCTTACCAGTCATGGAAGTGAAAGAGAACATACTATTGTATGAACGTAGATTATCAACAAAATGTTTACTCATCTCATCTCCGCTAAACAACCTGTTTAGAACCGTAGGAGGTTCTTTCATTTTTGGAAGCACCACCTTCCCATGCGTACAACACAAAGGAAATTTCGGTCGATCTTTGTTGACGTGCTTCAAAATGCGTTCGGCAGACCAAAATATAATACCACAGTGCTCACATACACAAGTAGGATTTCTAATGTCATAATATTCTACATCCAAAATTAGTAATATTACAATGATGTAATTAGTTTACAAAATCGCAAACAATTGTATTAAAATAATTCAATACATTGCTAAGTATTAAACTAACCTCTAGGTGCTAAATTTGCACATTCAATATCCTCAAGATCGGAAACCTCAATCTCATCATCACTAAAAAGAGTTTGATCAAGACCATTTACATCATCGTTGACTGCAAGCAAAATTGGATATACATACAATGTTTAACCAGTTATAAAAGAAAAGCGAAAATATAGTTATACCATAAAGTTTGATCACTAAATACTTACTTGCATTGGCATCACATTCAACATTATCAAAACCTATAACATTCACACGATCTGCTGGGGTACCATGAAACAGTTGGCTAGATGAGGCATTCAGTAGAAACCCATGATTATCAGTAGCACTATAGTTGATCATTTTAAAATTAAGTCCATTGCTATCAAAATCACAATCACTTGACTAGTGGATTGAAGAAACTACAACGTTGAATCAACTAAAAATTAAAACACTAAACTAAAATTACCAAATTATTGGAAATCCAAAATATTACAAAATTAATTCACTCATACCATTTGTCAAGTCAGTTAACGATGTCTTTGTACTGTTCACTGACAAACCATTAAAGAGACTATTGGATGCAAAAACATTATGTGACGATCCAGACACAGAACCACATGATCTCTTATTACCACTACTGCACATAACAACTACAAAAAAGCATATATTTTAGAACTATTAATAAAAATCAATAATAACTTAATAAACACACCATAACTAAACAATAAGATACACAGTTGACATAACAAATAACTTATATTTACCTCTCTTCTCATCACGAGGCCTTCCACGACCAGCAGATATTAATATGCTCTTTGTCAATTTCCTCATTTAAGAAACAGATCGGACCCATTTGGGGAAAAAATCACGAAAACAATGTCACTCTAATATAAGTATTAAAGCATAAAAATAAATTGAAAAGCAAGAAAATAAAAAAAAAACAAATATAATCAGTTCAGTTTGATTATAAACTTAAGCTAATTAAATATATCTCAATATAATAGGTTAAGTTAGACATACAATCTCAATGCCGTCAGATTATAATACATTATTAAATAGTTACAAAGCACAACAATAATTAAATAAGTATATTAAAATTAGGAGTAAAAGACATTCATAAGAAAGATAGACTCAGTTTCAAGCAAATTCAATTATTTCAATCATGATATAAGTATAGAGATATAGACACTAAAAGAAAGAAAATATAATATACACTTGATTAATAGTTGCAAGAAGCCAGTGAACATACCTATAATGAAGAGACGATCAATCTGAATCAGGTGGCAAACTATTGAGTCATATAAAAAAACGAGTAAAATAATAACGTATGTATATAAATATATGGGGTATATGTCAAAACTGAACTTAAAGACAAAATACAAAAAAAGAGTATAAATATTCAAAGAACAATATAAAAAATCAATTATATTAATCATAGTGCATGATAGAAAATAATCTTTTTCAGTTATCCAATTAATTTAATCAATTTTCTTAAATGATAGGGACAAATCCGATCATCTTATCTAAAAAATCTATACTGTATCATTATCCCAATCGTAGTATATATCTTTACAGTATTTATATGAGTCAGAAAGATATACAATTAAGTAATTGATTTGTCTAGAGTCAATACGTATATCAGTACATAGTTTAATAAAGCAATTAATAAGGCAACTAGTAGTTAATGATTATGTTTCCAATAAATTCAAATCGTAATGCAAGAATTAAAGAATCAAAAGCAGGGAGTTAAAAAAATCGGTTCTAAATGTGGATATAAGGAAAAGCAGGGAGTTGAAGAGCTGCAACACAAGACATATTCAACAGTATACACTTACCACGGTACAATCAAGAACGACATAGTTGCATGATGACAACTATTGATTCAGCAGATGGATTTTCAAGAAAAGAAGAAAACATGTCCACGCATTTGTTCAACACATTACAATTCATCTGGGTATTACTTGTAGGGGAAAACAAACAATATTAATCATTAATTAAGATTGAAAAGACAACTTACACAGTAACATTTAACTAGCATATGTAATCTAGATATATAAATAAAAGAGTAGGCATGTATACTGAATATCACAGAGCACAAAATCAATAGAACGAGATGATTTCTCAGAACCCCGATACTGTCTAGGACGACCAATTTGAATGGCCTCCCCAATGACATCTGTGGATAGATGAAATAAATAAGAACTAAGTTGGGGAAAAAAACAAAGATACATTAATCACAATATTACTCACCAAATAACAGTGCATCACTGTCATTTTGAGCAGAAAGAATCTCAGGAAAAGGCCGAAACTCAAAAACAGACCTTAGAAACACAGGAAACATTTTCATATCACACTCGACAACCAGAGTCATGTCCTTAAAAAATAGCCGTTTGGAATGAGAAGTAGGTTTATACAAGCCATCATTTGATTTAACATTGAAATGACGGATTCCATATAAATGGTACTTATTTAGCTGTTCGTCAAACTGAGGAATCTGATTCCTTGCAACAGAAGCTTGTATACGTATACCCTTAGGAATAGAAGATAAAATCAAAATATATACATATACAAATCATAATCAACAATCAGCCATCAACCTACGCTCTAATTTACTCAAGAGAGAAAACTCTTAAGAAACATTTTCTCAATGCAATTATTCGCAACAGCCAACTAATGAAGCGCTAAGCAAATACAGCCCGAGGAAAAAAAGGAACTCAGGCAAACAAATAAAATAGGAATGGGGATCTGAGAAAAAACAATATAAAATAGACCAACCAAGGACACCTCAGGATTTCATGGGACTCTCATGATCCCAGGTCAAGAGGCTTATGCCCAAGGAGGTAGATGTAATAATAAAAATAAAATAAGAAGAACAACAAACTGTGGCAGTATATATATCAAAGGGCACAACAGAGACATAAAAATCAAAACGAAACTATCAGATCACTACATACAAAAACGGAAGAAAGAAACACTAACCTCTTCATCCATGAAAATGAATTCCATTGAATAATGTTGTTTAGGATTAGTTCGATAGGGAACATACCATTTGCGTACAATACGAACCAAGAAAGTCCATCTCAACTGTCTATCGTCAACCTCCCTCAAAAGATTCCACAAAGGGGTCGTTGACAGAATCACAATATAAGATAAATACAGTCTACTAATATAAGAAAAATGGGGGATGCACGTAAGGATGATGAATGCTAATTGAGAACACCCCTTTATATAAGGTGAAATCAACACAATAATTTAGCCAATAGAAACCTTGATTTAATTGGATAATATGAAAACACACAATCGGATAAAGTAAGGAAATGATTAGAACTCGAATAAGATAAACATGCTATCTTTTTCCATAGCATAGAAGACTTCATAAAATATAACATTAGAAAAAGGGAGATTGAAAGGAATTAATCGGATGCCATACTCTGGCATTAAACAAAGTCAGATAACAGCAATCGATAGAAGAAAAGATATGCAAACATAGATCATAGCCGTTCAATAGATTGATCTGATTCACAAGATCCAAGAAGATAAGGAAGAAATAACCTGTAGTAATCATTCTGGTAAAGAAAGCAGAGAACAAACAACTTGTACCAGCGCGTACAACATTAGCCGATAAGAGTGCAATCCAAACGAAGAGATAAACATCACAGTAATCTTGTCTACCACAATCGATGAATTCATATATTCCACAAAGATAAGGAAGAGAAATCTCTGCAGATCGATGTAGTCGAAAGAAAAATGAAACCCTAATCAGATATACTCCTAAGCATAGTGGATAGCAAAGTAAGTCGACCCCTTTTCCAAGTCCGATCGTCAAACGCGTTTTGAGGAAAGTAATTAAACAAACACAACTTTATTATTTTCCCACAAAATTTACCGCAAGTGCTAAAAAGTACCATAAAACCCTTACAAATGCATTTTAGGCGGGAAAAGTGTGGTAAATAGGTACCACAGTTTCTTTCCCATTATATATATAGATATATATAGATTTTAATATTGCAATTGAGACTTTGTAAAATATAAGACTGTATTAACATAAATGAAGAAAGAAATTCAGTTGGTTTATAATAAGATATGATTTTAGAAACAATTTTGAAGTGTGCATTGTTATAGCTATGTAGTAGAACTATTCATGATTTGAATTGTGCTACGTGTTATATTTTGGGAGGAAGGTTCCAAATTCGAAGCACAACTGCCCCTCCCTAAATTTCCCTTGCATAAATTTAAAATATCCATATTAGGAAATTTCTAAAAAGAGTATTCTTTATGCGGAAAACAGTGTATTGAAATGATATTCCTTGAATATAAAGGTTCTATAAACATATATATAAATTCCATCCATAGATTCATGATATTTACATAATTTAGATGAAACTGGTTTAAGTCATGCTTGATCTTGGAAAGTAATCCAGTTTAAGTCATTGACAAGAAGTCAAAAACAACTTCAAAAACTTTCTTCTTCCATCAATAAACATATCATTTTGTGGTTTTTTGGGTGGGGGGTTGGGGGACGAAAGAGAGTAGCAAAGGATGTCACCAACCAATTTTTGCTTCAAGATTTTCTTCTCATGAGTAGTCCTGTTTTCCTTTTCTTTTAGCTCTCTCACTCTTTCATTTTTTTTTAAAGAAAAAGGGATTTCAATAGATGCAAAAGGATATCCACAATTGGGGATATCATCCCATTACGAAGGAAGAAAAACAGAGACATGAACTGAAGAAAACGAAAAACTAAAACATATTTACATGCATAAAGCTGAACAAGTAAAAGAAAACAACAAAGGATAGCGGCAACGACATTGAAGAAGCCAATGCCCTGCAGGATACCCTTCATGCAAGAATCCATTTCAAGATGAAGGTGAACCTCCCACAAAGTACATGAACTGCATCCCTTGTGTTTTGCACACCAGCCACCAAAATTATATAGCCAAATGGAATAGGACGCACCTAAAATCATCCCAAACGCTGCTAATGTCACTACTAAGCTATTTCTTTGGAAAGCTCCTACTAGGGAGAAGCAATTGATGAGATGGTTTCTTGTTAGGGGAATTGTCCCTGGGCATATCTCATTACTATGTTTCCGTCGTTTGATCATTACTGATTTGAACTTTGGATTTTTGTTCCTCCATAAGGTTTCCATTTGAGATATGACGGGCTAACATTTTCCTGAATGATAACCCCAGCTATATGAGGGTTCCTTTCCCAATATTCAAAACATTTTTTGTTCACAGACTTTCTTTCCTTAGTTGATGAGAAGCAATCCACTCGATCTTTCGCAAATAATCACATTACAACACATCATTTTTGCTGTCCTAAAAAGCTTCAAAATTGTTACTTAAGATTTGTGAATACTCTTGTGGGTTGAAGCATATTGCCTAGATCTTCCTTATACTGGTTCCATGTTGGTGGTAACATTCCGCCTTTCACTTTGATAGGGTGCATGCATTGGAATTTTTTTTGTCTAATTTGATATGCTGTGAGTGGAAGTTTTTTAGAGATGAGGAGATGTTGAGCCGGCCACCAGTGTATACCCACACAATATCAGAAATGTATAAGCAATAGGGGTCTTCTACTAGGACAAAAAGCAAAGCCAAGTCTAGGTAAGGTCAATTAAATAGGAAAGGAGGGGAAGTGTATGCTGATTTCCTTGATTTTATGCATAACCATGGCGGTGGAAGGAAAGTAATAAAGGGGTAAATTTAACAGGGTAAATAGAAGGGGGAAACTCCAAGCACCACCAACACCTATGAATATTTGTTACCTGTACAAAAACATTTAAAACAGCCAAGAAAAAATTATAAAGAGAGTACATTTGCAATCTATAAGAACTTTGGGTAATTTATGTGATCAAAAGGAAGCTTTCTCTCCTACAAAGAAAGACCTCTGATAGAAGGGGTATGAAATAGTGAGGTTAATCATTTGAACTTTCATGAGGGGTGAGATAAGGGAAGCAGTTCTCATTGCATGGTTCTTTCTCTAGTTCAATTATGATGGATTGGACACGATTTGCATCAAGTTTCAATAGGCCAATCATTTTACCCTTGAGTTTTTTAAGCAAAATTTTTGAATATCGATCTTGGATGCAATTTTTGGCTAACCAGTCTACCACTAAATTCCCTACCTTTTAAACCTGTTTAAATTCCAATCCAACCTTGTCCTATAGGTTTTTAATACTTACAATTAAATTTTTATTGCTCCACTAACCCTTCTTTCTGCTAGGGATAATGTCAAGGGTTCTACCACTATTGGTCTCAACCAAGCTAATATCAATCTTATTTTCATTGCACAGCTCTATACAAAAAAAAAAAAAGAAAAAAAAACAGATTTTATCTCAGCTTCCAAAGCATTCGTAACCCCCAGCATTTTTTGGAAGGCAAGAATGGGTTTGCCTTCCCAGTCTCTAACCACCCCACCAGCAGGGATAAGACCAATTTGAGCTTGCAAGATTCCCTCAGTGTTTAGTTTCAAATTTCCACTGCTTGGTTTCTCCCATTTCACAATCTGAACTTTGCTTCTTTTCCATTTTTGATACGTCACAAAATACTCACTGATTCTAGAGATGTGCCAGAAGAAGTCTCTAACAAGATCAGCATTATGGGTCCATTCCACTTTTTCAATAAGATCCTCTGGATTCATCTTGTAGTCCTCATATTTAGCTCTACTGACATTCAAGATTAACCAACACACCAAGATGGGAATGACTATAATAGTTCATGTGACTGCTGGAAGCCATTTTTCCTTTTATGATATATATACTAGTTATTTAAATGTGCATTGCACAACAATACGAAAAATATGTGTGATTTTTATTGAAAAATATTATTACGAAAGTATTTCTCTATATTCAATTTTTTCTGTCAAAACTGAACCATTATTGTGTCTTTTGATTTGGCTTCTACTTGTGTTGTTGGCATGAAAACTCTATGTGAAAGTACAATATATAGCTCTTCGTCTGAGAACAAATACTCAAGAGGATATATTCTAACATGAGGTTCAATTTGTCCATGTCCTTTGTTGATAGTCACTGCAAAGCAAAGACTTATCACAAACTCAAAGAAAGAATTTTTCATATTTTGATTTTCCTAATTTATTTGTCTTGTTAATTCCATATTAATTTGCATAAAACTTAATCATAGAATTTTTACATTATGTAACTTCATTATTTTATTCGTCTATCAATACTTCTTAACTACATACACATTAGTATGACAATTTTAGTTATCAATCTCTCTAAGCAATGTATTAATTTTCAAAAAAATCTTTGAGGCATTTTTTGAAACATATGGTGTGCACCCATAAAAATCCCACAAATCCATGAATTCTAACAAAGTCTTGTGTAGCATAATAATGTATAAATATATTTAATGAAAGATACCCAAGAAATTACACGCATTAGCCAAAATCAATAAATAGATCGGAAGAGCGTCAAATATGCATCAACCCTAAAATCCTAATTCACAAAATTTAAGCAAAATGTTCCTTCAATCAGCCAAATATTTACAACATTATCCTACTTTATACATAAAAATTACCTCAAACTTGAACGTAGAAGATGAAATGATTAGAAAAGGCAGGGGCCGATATTGATAGTGCGTGGACCGACTTGGAAGCGGCGCGGGGTGAACTTCTAGATGCCGAAAATGGTGGACAAATGACAACGGAAATTGTAGACTTCAATGCACTGCTTATGGATTGAGTTGCCTCAGTCAGATTTTGGAGTAGAACAAAAAAAGGAATTTGGGGATCTCTTTAATACACGTACTGGTTTTTGTTTTGAAACTGTTTGGTCCTGAACTGACATGTACTATATAGAGGGCACAAATGCACATCGGTTTGAAGGATAGGAAAGAACAATAGAAAAGACCTGCTTGGAAATATGGTACTGAAATTCATGTTAAAGGAGAGAAACAAGGATATGTTTTTATCGAGAGCACTTTTTGCCCAAAAAACTATGACTGGTAGGGTAAAGTGGATGAAAGACCATTTAGCTTGTACCTACAAGAATATGGCACCATGTCCCGGAGTTCCTAAAGAAGTTAAGAAAGAGATTCAGGAATATGGCACTTCCACTTGTGAAAAACTCAAAATTTTTTTATGCAACTTCCATTTGTTATCAATAATCAGTGGTGATGCAAATTCTTTGCTTGTTTCCAATTATCTTATTTTTTTAGAGAGTTCTTTATTTCATTGTATAGACAAAACATATCCCTTGCAATTCTCCACCTAGAAGGAATCTAAAATCTCCGGCAACATGTTTTCACAAAGTCTCTAAAGCCCTGACATCAACAATAGTAAAAGGCAACTCATCAAGTATAATCATCCTAAGGACCTCCTACACTCGTCTTGATCGAACACTATTACTCTAAGACTAAATCCTCCACTCTAACCATGATCAACTTTCAAAGTTTTTTCTTTTCTCATCAAATTGGAGGGCTTTATGTGCAGCACAAGTATAATATGCCTCCGAAAGGTAGAAGTGCCAGACTTACTTGTCTTACTTTCTAACACCAAGCCACAATAGTTGCATTTGGATGTTTTCCCGTCCGGATTCTCGGTAAAATGATCCCAAACATTAGACCTTCACTTTCCACTTTTCTTAATCCCAATTGTAGGGGAAGGGATGGAAGTAGCAGCTTGTTTGTCCTTCCCTATCGTCATCTGTATTATGTAAACGATAATAACTAATAAGCACATATATAAATTAGACTAAGCGCACACATTCTATGCCCATTTAGTAGTAGAGACAGTATATCCCCATTTAGTAGTAGAGACAGTATATCCCATTGCCCACTTAGGCTTTAGCACGCACATTCTAAGCAAGATTTATAACTTATAAGCACTAGGGGACAGCAATAAAAACAAAAATCAGCAATAAAATCACCAATGCATATAAAACCAAAAATGGAAAAAAAAAAAACAGCAACCAGATATAGGCTTCTTCTAATGTATGCTTCTTCAAATCTACTTCTACTTCCTAAAATCACCAATGCATCTAAAACCAAAAATAAAAAAATAAAAAATTTGTCCAAATCTAAAGTTTGAGAGTTTAAGACATTTACTTATAGATACTAGCCTATAATTGGGATATGGGAATAGTATTGAGCACCGGAGATGGAGGTCTGACCGTCTGAGCACAGCCGAGCAGTTTGCCAGTCGTCAAGCAATGAGCAATGTTGGAGTCGAGCACGAGCAGTCGAGCCACCAAAAGGCAGAGGCGGAGGTTTGAGACTTTGAACAGCAACCAGTCGGTGACCATTCAGCAACTCCAACAGTGGCTACTGCAGACGTCTGGCTGGGAAGAAGTTTGAAATGAAAATGAAATTAGCGCATTTGATTTAGGGCAAAATTTGATTTTGAAAAGTGATAAGTGGTGAAAATTGAAAACGGGCTTGAATTTAACTTAAAAAAAAACCAGTAAACGGCCTTTGATGGTGTTTTCCGGTTTTCAAACCAAAACATGGGACCGGGCCGGACCTGGCTGGTTCTGTGCTAAAATAACCGAACCCGGTTATTTTAGCACAAAACCCGGACGGGACCGGCCCGTTTGGTCCTATTCCGGGCCGGTTCAACCTATCTAGGGTTTTTTTGCACATCCCTAATTTTACTAATTTACCATCATTTAATAGTTAGTTGAAATCATCAATTTTAAATTCTACTTATTAAATAAGGTTAAATTAGGAACACAGATTATAAAATATATATTTCCAATACCAATTTTAATCCGCATGAACTAGCAAAGTGGACTGTATAACGGGGACGGAGGGAGTATATGATTTAAGATAATTATACTCATGATATATTGTCTGTTAAATATTATCTGTAGCTGTTGTTATTGTTATTATTATTATGAGTTTACCACCCGCTGCACGAGGTAGCAAAACTGAAAAAAGGAGGGAATTTTATATAGATGTGATATACGATTAAGAGATTGAAACCTGTTAATTAGTCAGTCAGGAACAATATGGTATGTATGTAGACTTCAAAATGAGAATATGTACATATTCAAAATGAGAATAATGATTTTAGCTGAATAAGTATTTAGAATAACATTAGTTAAAATGTTATTTGTTAAAAAGTATACTACTGTCTGCTATGTGTCAGAGAAAGTATATGTTGAATCTGATAAATAGTTTTTTTTTTTTTTTGAAAAAGGGGGTTTAATTCTCATTACATAAGGAATCATTACATCGTGAGATAATAAAACCTGAAGCCAGTCTATAGGGTCTAAACAAAAATACATGGTTTACTGTATAATCTAGCCCTGTGGGCCAACTCATGTGCAACTGAATTGGCTTCCTTTCTAGCATGCTCCACCCTAAGATTATAAACCATATTCTTTATCAGTCTGCAATCCTTTACCAATAGCGTAAACTTGAAGTAGTCGTCCTCTTACTCTTTAAATGCATCGGTGACCGCCTTAGCATCCACCTCAAAAATAATATTAGAATAGCCCTCTTCGTTTTGCCACTTCATAGCCTCTCTAAATCCATAAATCTCTGCTTCCTTTGGTTGGAAATTAGCACGTAGAGTTTGCATTTGACTACAAATGAAATTTCCTGCTCTGTCCCTAAGAATCATTCCAACCTAATGCCTTCTCATTCACCATAAATTACAGCATCAACATTGCATTTAAGGTATCCATTCAGCGGTTTAGTCCAGCGCTGCTCAACATTTGGCCGCCTCCTTTTGTTATCAACTCTCCTAGTGACTTGCCATCCAAGAAGGATGTGCATGCCATTGTTAACAGATTGTGTTGAAGTTGGCCTCTTCATATTTTGAGGTTCTTTTGCTTCCAAATGGCCCACTCTTCTCGCCTCATCCACTCCCTTATTTTCAAGCACGTTAAAAAACCATTGTTTGAAAGGTTCTTCCCGCCTATTGTCCAGCCGTATATTAGCTTTTTCTCTAGCATTGTTTTTCATGTGGGCACTCTATAAGAATATGTAGAGTAGCTTCCTCAGCCCCTTCACAAATCACACATTCAAGTGGGATTTGCATTCCTCGGTCAATAAGCTTTCCTCTTGTAGGCAAGCAATATTCTATATGCCCTTCACATAAAATTTCTCATCTTTGGGGCGATGTTTAAGTTCCACAATTTGTGCCAAGGGCCATGATCATATAAAGCAACAGACTCCTCATTTGCTTCCAGCAGAGTTCGATAACCCGACTTTACCACGTAGTTACCTTTTGTACTATGACGCCAAATGATTTTATCTAGTTGGGGAGAAACACTAGGTAGAATACTTGTTATATGCTCAACGTCTCTGCCAATAAATAATGCTTCAAGTACATTCACATCTCATTCTCAATTACCTGGCTTCATGAGATTGCTAACATATAAATCCTCCAACTCCGGATCTTCCAATGTGTCACCTTTGAATGCAAGGTTATTTTTAATCCAAGGGTCCTACCAAACCCGAATACTTCTACAGTCCCCAACTCTCCAATAAGTCCCCTTCACAAGTAAATCCCGAGATCTCCATATACTTTTCCATGTAAAGCTAGGCCGATACCCAAGTTAAGATGTAAGGAAATCATCTCTAGGATAATACCGAGCTTTAAGAATTTGACTCACAAGAGCTTCTAGTTCTGAACCCTACTTTTCAAGCATGGCCAAGTTAAATGCATGCAAGATCGGAAGAGCACACGTCTGCAAACTCTTCCCTACTGTACAATTTCTCCCACCGTAACCAATTGAGTCCTCTTTGGTTTTCCTCTCTCCTTCCCCACCAAAATGAGTTCGTGAGCCATTGTAATTCTTCACACAAAGTAATTGGCAGCAAGAAAATAGACATGCTATAGGTAGGAATAGCTTGAGCAACAGTCTTGATGAGAATAGTCCTACCAGACATAGAAAGTAATTTCCTCTGCCAGCCTTGCGCCTTTTGCCAAATCTTGTCCCTTAAGAAAGCAAAAACTTCCTTCTTCTTCCTGCCTACCATGGATGGGAGCCCCAAGTATCTTCCAGTATTAAGAGGTGCGTCAGTCCCCATCAAATCCGAGATCCGCTGCTTTAAATATGCTTGCAATTAGAGATGAAAAATATTCTAGATTTGCCAAAGGCTTGCCCTGAGACTTCCTCATAGCTGTTATGAATATTCTTCATAACCATATTTTCCTCCTGATTTTCCCTGAAGAAGAAAAAACTATCATCAGCAAAAAGCTAGTATGAAATACTAGGCATACTCCACGCGACTTTGCAACTGTGAATTTTCCCTCTAAGCTCTGGCTGCCTAATCAAAGATGATAGTACTTTAGTACACATGATAAATAGGTAAGACGAGAATGAATCTCCTTGTCTCAAGCCACATTGAAGATGAATCAGCCCCACTTCTGTACCATTAACCAAAGTAGAATATTGAACACTGGTTACACATAACATAAAAAGATCAATACATTGTTTAGAAAAGCCAAATTTAAGCATCACCTTGTGTAAAAACTCCCAATTCACGCGATCATAAGCTGTACTTCTGTCCACATTCAGTGATAAATTCCCCTTCTTACCCTTGGTCTTTCACTTTATATAATGGATCAATTCAAAAGCAATTACCACATTGTCTATGGCTCTTCCGTGGACAAAAGCCAATTGGCAATTAGATATCATGGTAGGCAATACTTTCCTCAACCTGTTTGCCAAAATCTTAGCAACAATCACATTACATAACTAGAATGGTCTAAAATCTTTCATAGACACCAGATTCTCTATCTTCAAAATTAAAACAATCATAGTATTATTCAACAAGGGAGGGAAATTCTTATTGGACATCCATTGCGTGCAATTGTTCAGCTCCTGATGACCAATAATAGGCCAAGATTTTCGGAAGAAAACAGCATTCAATCCATTTGGCCCTGGCAACTTGTCCAGATGCATTTGTTTGATGACACTTTCAAATTCCTCCAGTTAAAAAGGTTCCACAAGCATGGCATTGTCCTCCCCACTCACGCGGCTAATCAAAAATTCCAAGATACCATCAGGTCAATCATCCACATCACTAAATAGTTGATCAATCTTTAACCACAGTGCAAAGCATGTCCATATCGTCATGATAGTTTCCTGTCAAATCTTACAATTTATGTCTAAAATTCTTCTTCTTTCAAACTGAAGCAACCAGACGGAAATACTTTATGTTAGTATCACCGCCTTGCAACCAATGCTTCTAAGCCCTTTGTCGCCAACGGTTTTCTTCTTGCGCTAGAACATTGGCCAACTCCTCCCATTTTTGCCTGTACTTAGCTGCCGAGGCATTGTTAGGATCCTCTCTAAGCCTTTTGACATTAACTTTTAGCTTCTTCACCCGATTCTTAAACTACTTTGTGTATGTACCACTCTAATTCAGCAATACCTTCAAACATTTCTCTAGTTTCTGTTGAATATTCCCACTCGAATCCCTGTGCAAATTCATTCGAAGAGCCTCTTCGAGTCCGGGTAATTTTAGCCAAATGTTTTCAATGTTAATTCTCTATGCTCATCTTCCGTGAACCTCAATATTGGTTTCCAGCTGCAGAGAAGAATTATTGGATACTCGGCAACAAGATTTAATAACCTCACCTTTTCAAAATTTTGTAACCAAGAGGTAGTGATAAGAGCTCGATCAAGCTTTTCTTGCACCTAACGATTCGTACCACGTTTTTTTCCCATGTAAATTGGTGTCCTCTAAAAGGTAAACTAATAATGGAACATTCATCAACAAGTTCTAATACAACACCAAGGGAGCGACGAGATCGGCTACTAAAGTATCGAATGAGATCCCATGACTCCCTTCTTCCAGTGCGTTAACGGTATCCATAAAACCCAAAAAGCCTCCAATTACCTT
>CAVNYN010284855.1:0-30541 GCA_963692815.1 Nyctanthes arbor-tristis | reverse complement strand
CACATATATATATCTAATACTTTATAATAGCTCAATAAATTCTCATTTTCACTTGAAAGTGGAAATTGAATCCATATCTTACTAAGTCCCCTTCTTTACAATTATTCTAGACTTAGTTCATTTTAAAATTGTAGAAATATCACATATTAGAACCATAAATTCCACCAACATAACAACACTAACTCTTCATTTTTAAACACTAGTTCTTAGCCTTTAACAAACTTTCCAATTCTACATTTGATGTTAAACATTTAGTTGTTCATTACTTATATTTATTCCCAACCTCACCAGATTCCTCAATTACCATGATGTTATGCTATAAAATCATAACGCCAACTTAATCGTAAAATTTTAACCTTTTAACTAAGGATTGTTAAATTTTCCTGTTCGGCAATGCCCATTTAACACCCTTTAAAAATCAAGGATGGTGTCATATGCTTATGAAATTTTACTAGGAGGTAGAAAACTCATATAAGTTCATCATATATGAAATTGAGCCCCAGAAAACTACCTTGGCTATACCAAAATATTTTTCAACCTCCCAGAAATTCTGTTCTCGGGTAAACACTGACCAGCCTTACAAATTATGTCATAAAAACTTCTACTGGTATCCAAATGGTGTCATTCTAATTTTGGATGATAGACAACTCATAGAAGATCATTTCTCAATGTATCTTGTTAAAATTCTATATATACTATTAGTTATGGCATCCTAAAGTTAGAAGGGCAGAAACTTCATGCACCATAATTCCAACCTTAAGTCTTTTTCTTAAATTCACACTTATATACTTGCTTTCCTAGAATTCCATAGGGACATCTTGTGCTTCCTTTCATATAATTATTCTAGACTTTACTTCATCCTACAATTTGTCATCGTATTACATATTAAAGCCTCCAACATCCACTATAAATAAAAATAACCATTAACATCAATTTCTTAATCTTTAACACTAATTATTTCTTAACCTTTAACAATTTCCACATTCTCCTATTTAATATTAAGTTGTTCATTACTAGCATTTGTTCTAAACCTCACCAACTTTCTCAATTACCATCACACCATTTCACAAAATTATCACACTAACTTAGAGATAAAAATTTCAACTTATTCTTCCATATAAAATTTCATCTTTTTGCTAGCCAACTATAATTTCTTATACTAACATCATCAACCTCAATTTCCATAACCAACTAATGATTTCATGCCGTTAAAACGTGTAGTAAACAAAATTCCAACCTAGTATTGCATATTCATAAAAATTTCATAAACCCCAATAATATTTACATTCCTAAACTTATATAAATTCAAGGCTTAAGAATCAATAACACTTGATTGATCTTTGCTCTCCATCTTCTTCTTCTTCCCAAGATTCTTCCAATTTTCTCTTCTTCCATTTTTTTTAAATGAAATTTCGGCAGAATGCTTTCGGTGCTTGTTGGCTCATTTCTTTTCTTTCTTTTTGTCTTTTGTCTTTTGAGTTTGCTTGTTTATTTATTACACACACACATATAGTCAAAGTCCCAAGAATTCTCTAGAACCACTTGGACTTATTTGAATTTCATTTTTCAATTTTCATTCTTTTTTTTTCAATTTAACCTTTAACTTTGTATTCGTATTTAATTTAGTCCTCACGAAAATGAAAGTAAAAAGAAAAATTGGGGTGTCACAATATCGCTCTGATACCATGAACAATTTTATGATAGAAGAAAGAAAGTTTGAAGCTCTGTTTTCAGAGAGAGAAAAAATACAGTCGGTATTTTACAAAAACTATATTCTAGCCTATATATTCGTACAAAAGGAAAAGAAATCTGTAAAACAATATTCTAACTAACTAGCCACTAATATTGTGGATCATCATCACTGGAAACAACATAATCACAATACTAATATGATCATCAAATTACCCAGAGATAGTAGAGGTTAAAACGAAAATTAACATAATTAACGATCAAGAAAACGAAGAGAAATAGTGAACTTACAATTTCAGCACCTTCATAAAATTTTTCTATTGAGCTAATCTTAAGCACATTTCACGCAGTAGATCATGAATCTTACAAGTTTTGATATCACCATCAAATCTTCGTATGTCAATAAGTACCAAGCTCCAATCAATTAGTTTCTTTCGATATTCTATTGCAACTTCCTCCAAGCTCTTATTATCATCCTTCTTTATGTATCCTTCAGAAATCCATAAGGATGTCAACTTCCTTACTGGGATTTCCTCGTATTCTTCAAATGCTCTAAAGTAAAGAAAACATGGTTTCAGATGTAGAGGCATATGCTTGTAACTGAGTTCCAATATCTTGCCTAGATTTCCGGATATATGAGAACATAGATTTTTTGCAACGTTTTCCCACAACCACGCTTTCTTTTCCATACCTTCAAGAACTCCAGCTATAACAACCACTGCAAGTCCTAGTCCGTGGCAACTCATAGCAACTTGTTTTCTAACATCTATGAGTTCAAGAGGACACTTTTTATCTCCAAACACTTTTCGTTGTAATAATTCCCAGCATTCGTCTTCAAACAAAAAAGGAAGTGAATTTATGAAACTAGCCGAAGCTTCCAATCCAACTTCTACATTTCAACTGGTGAATAAGATTCTACTTCCAACATCGTCACGAGATCGGAAAATATCTTCTCAAGTCATTCCATGCATTTACAGCCCATATATCATCTATCACGGCGAGATATTTCCTTCCCTTTAGACTTTTGCAAAGTTTCTCCGCCAAACTCTCATCGTCCATATTCACAAGTGTTTCTCTCCAAAGGTGGCATAATGACATCAAAATGTCGATCAACATATTTCTCTTATTATATGTTTGAGAAACAATACACCAACCAAGACCATTAAAATGAAGAACAACATTAGGATGATTATATAATTTAGTAGCTAATGTCGTCTTACCAAGTCCAGGCATCCCAAAGAGGAAAATAACTTGCAGATGTTTGGGGCCTCTAATAAGTTGATTTAGAATTTCAGTTTCCTCTTTCTCAAACCCAACAATAATATCTCCCAAAATGGGAGGCTCCGTGGATGGCAACAATGCTTGTTCAGCTGGATTCTTCCAACCACTGGAATTCCACCGGTATAAATTCCGCTTTTCCTTTCTTGGATAGCTTCCCTAATAAGCTGAATCTTTTCAATGAGTTGGGGGAACCTGAGAGCAAGATACCAAACATGAGGAAATGAGTAGATGACATATTCAACTTCATATGCTATCTCAATAGTTTGTATCATGAGTGCTTCATGCTCTGCTATATCCATAACCAAAGATCCCAACAAAACGAGCTCTTTATGGAGTGTTACAATTTTATCGTATATGTTACAAAGATCCCAACAAAACAACCTTTGAGACTAGTTATTTATCAAGTCCATGAGATCATCAAGAAGAGAATCAGCAATAAAGGGTGAAATGACATCCATCTTTGAAGCTATATCACTTGGCATCTTTGAAACTATGACCCAGTGCTCCTCGATCTTTGCTTTTAGGAGCTCAAACTTTGTTAAGAAATCTGAAAGAGCAAAATCCAATACTCCACCTGCTGGGGCTTGATGATTGTCCATAGAAGCGAACAAATCTAAGAAACTTCGTACCTCATGGACCGAAGCTTTGATATCCATTGTCTCTCTCTCTCTCTCTCTCTCTCTCTCTCTTCTTTTTCCTTTTTACTTCCTTCTGCCTTGGAGTCGAGAGGTGAAAGGGTAGTCAGATTGCAACTGGAGAGGAGCTGGAAATTTTTTTGCTAGTGGGCTTGCAATAATTTGTCGGAATAACTTCCAAGATATAACATTAAAGAAAAACGAAAAGTAATAATGAGTAATGATATGATAACTTTAAGAGATAACAAAACCAAAAACAAAAATAAAAATTAAGAAAAAATTTTTTTTTTACTGTTTTATTCAATAAAAAATAGAATTTGCAGAACAGAAATTCGAGTACATGTAAAATGTCAATAGAATCATTTATTCTGTATATAAGCTAGCTGCTTAAAAACACACACGATGATTTATAAAACCAAGCTGGGTCTATTTGATTGCAAGTATGAAATTTTGTATGGAAAGAAAATGAATTGTAGTTAGGCAATTGAATTTTCTAGAACTTAGTTTGACCGGAAATACCAATTACACATGATTGATTGCAAGTATTGAATTTGTACTTTTTATTTTAATTAAAAAAAGAGTCAATTTACCCTTTCCAAAGGGAGTAAAAAAAAAAAAAAGTCCATTACATATTAGAAAATGTGGATTTCCCGGGAAAACCGAAAACATATCCCCCGCCCCCAACCCCCAAAGGAAAATAAATATTTTTCCTTATTTTCATAGAAAATATGGTCATGCATGTGACCAAAAGTTAGAATGAATCCAATCAAATAATGTAAAAGTAGAAATTTAAGTGAAATCTTACATTTTTCATGGAAAATCTATGTAATCAAACACACCCTTACTCTACTGATCACTTAGCTTTTTTTTTTTTTTTTTTTTTTTCTCAGAAAGACTTTTGTCAGGACAATGATTAAAAAATTGTTTCATCCAGTAAAATAACACATAAACATAAGGGCAAACATCCAGTAGTCCTTATATCAGAATGAAGGCGGAAAAACCCAGTCATAAAGAAAGTGAAGAAAACAAAAATAAAAATAAAAAGGAATAAAATAACTAAGCTAAATCACAACTACTCAACTTTAATATTCAAACGATTGCGCAATGAAATAATAATAATAATTCAAACAAATGACAATATCATGCAGATATTACAATCATTTCTTGAACTAGAAATAAAATGAAGACAAAATTTTTAAATTCTTGTTCCGGACGAGCAAATAAATCTTCCAAGTAGAAGGTATAACATGCATTTTTCATATACACCACTATGCATAATTAAAAATAATTTAACACCATATGTATGATATTATATATATGGCCACATAACGTGTATCAGGACATGTCACATACTTGTGCATGGTTTTCTACGTGGTTTGTTCCGATGCACGCCATGCGGTTGGATGACACCATATATTGTCATATCATGTGGTGTTAATTAAATCAGTACTATATATGCATACTGGTTGGATGAAAATTTTCTAATATATCTCTTAAGTAAACCAATTAAAAATAAGTAATTATCCCCTTTATTTATGAGTTTCTATTGTGTTCTCATCCTAATTTGACTTATACATAATCAAAAATTGAGGGGCCAAAACAAGATATAAAAATATTTGAACTCTGTGACTTGAATTTCAAAAATCTCATCATTTAATAAAAGAAATTTGAATGAGAGCCTGTTTGATAAATACAAAAATGATCTAAAGCTGGCTTCATTCTAAATTTAACCAATAAAAATAAATAATGGTCCCTCATCATTGGTGGTTGGTAACTATTAGGTGTAACTAATTGACACTTTATGACACCAATCGATAATTGGCGCTTGAACAGTACTGGGAAAATATATCATACAGACATATTAGCAATTTTGATTTTGGTGTCACCCTAGTAGAGACATTCGGTGTACGTGGCTGCCGTTTTCTCATCCACTAATTTTTATGTAGACACGCGAAAAATTTTCAGATACTCCAAGCCAATTAGAAAGTCACACACGGGTTCTATTTTTTAGATCTTCGGATCTATGTGTAGGTTGCTGATTAGTTTGGAGTGCCCTATTAAGGTAATCCTGAAGAGTTACATGTGGAGTTGTATCTATATAAATAAAATTAGTGGAAGGCAATGCGCTCTAATTAAAACTTGTCAACAGTTAAAAATCTCTTAAAATTGTATTTTAAAAAAAAAAAAAGAAGAAAAAAAAAACTCATAAAATATGAGCAAAGCCCAAACGTAGCTCATCATGATCATTGCCGTCACAAGTGAAAAAATTCTAAGAGACTGCGTCCCTCATAGACCAAAGCTTTGACATCCCTCGTTGCTTTCTTTCCTTCTTCCATGTTTTCCTTTTCGTTTTGACTTTCTTGTGCCTCAGTGTCTGGAAACTTGAAAGGGTGGTCAGATTGCAAGAAACTTCCTACCTCATTAACAACGGCTTTGATATCCATCATGGCATTAATGGATTTTTTCTCCTTGATCCGGATGAATATGACAACGGTTAAAAAGAAGCAACAGAAGAATCTCGCAACCTCATTAACTAATGCTTCAATATCTACAACTATGCTCTGCAAACGCATTGGTCTATCACCAAGAAAACTAATAAGAAATCCAAGCTCTGTTTGTAGATTCTGGATCAACCCCTTCACAGAAGCAATGGAGTCTGCCGGAAAACATAGGATGGCTTCAACCATTAGGAGAAGAAAGTTTACAAAGGTGGGGAGAACTTCTATAGGAGTGAGAGCCGGATCAATATTGGACATGATTTGCTGGTCTGGGACTTTGTAAAATGCCTTAAGCTCTTGTCCAAGTGACACTAATTCTTGAAAAAAAATTCTGATTTCATCAGAATCCTTTAAATTTGTGAATTTTGGCAAGGATTCAAGAGCCTTTAACATATCAATTACATGTCCACCAGGGGAGGAAACATATGATATATACTTCACAACAATTTTGAAAACTCTCTTCGCCCGGTGAGTAGCTTTTCATAAATGTCGGGCTTTTTATAGCCCAAATCAGAGAGCAACAATGAAATGCAGTCAAGCGGTAGAGAGCTGGTCGTCATGGCGAAAGGATGGTAGGATTGGAGTTGCAGGGACAAAAAAACATAATGAAAATGAATGTATTCTACCTTCTCATCAGTGTATATGACTGGCTATAGGACCGGTCTTACTTGGAAGGACGCACTGTTTATTTTTTTTATTTTTTATTTTTTTTCTTAATTCTATTTAAGTGGTCAGTCAATCATGTATATCGAGAATCAAACCACGTTCACATGAGGTAGTAATACTCCCACGGTTCTACCAGGTAACAAAAAAAAAAAACACTTGCATCATTAATAAAGCCTATGGCGTTACCTGCATCATATTCAAACACTTGCACGCTCACCCCTTGCTCAATAGCTAGTTGGACCTCTCTAAACAAAGCCCAACACTCCCCAATATGTGGTGAAAAATTAGCCATCACCGTTGAACAAGCCAGTGGCCACCATTCTGCCCCTCTCATCGCAGCAGATTTCAACCAAACCCAGCTGATTCGATCCTTGTTTTACAGAGGCATTCATATTAATCTTTTTCCTACCTTTGCGAGTTGACCTACCGCCACAGCAAAGGCATTGCACGTCTAGATTATCGAAATTGAAAATTTGCAGAAGGGTGATTATATCTAAACCACCACTTCTCAATAATAATTGCAACATATTTTTAATTAGGGTACTTATTAGTTCAATTTGAAATTATAAATTGAAGTTGTAACCACCTTTTGGAGAATGATATATTGAAAACGGACGTGACAGGTAATTTCCTCTATAATCCACATGCATATAGGTGTTATATTACTTCAAGTTGCATCCACAATCATGACTTATTCTCCGAAGAGTCGCACTTTATTTTCTGCCAAGTTCAACTTTTTGAATTAATTCATTTACGTTATGGTAATTTTTTTATTTATCAAAAGCAAGTTAAAATAAATTATACAAAGCTTTTCTTCATATATCTTTTTTTTTTTTTTTTAATAATACAATTGGGGAACTTTTCTTTACAACTCTTCAGATAACGTGATTAAGGGGTTGTCTCACAATTTTTCTAAGAAAACGATGCTGGACATAAAGTACCATATGGTAACAAACGTATTTAATTTCTCGATATACATTTGAAGTGCAAATTTGCATTAAATAATGAAACTCGTGTTCATCAAATTCAAGAATACCTCACTAAACATTATTTGTTATCGGGGATGCATAAGATGTCAAGTCATGGAAACTAATTAATAAGCATTTACCTATTCAAAAAATATTGTTATCAGTGCCTACACGATTCATATGACTAGGAAAAAAGGAGCAAGAGCAAGATGCTTAACTGGATTGAGTAGGGTGGAGTGAAAAACAGAGGTTAAGGCGACCGTTGCAAATAGTGAGGAGTTTTATGCTATTTTTCGACATAAAAAAATAGTCAAATAAGATAATATGACAGGATGGACTGGACCATTAATAAAAATACAATGGCTTATTGACGAGAAGTCAAAAGTGGGAGGCTTCTCTCACTCAATCAATAATTCATGGGCATTTGTGGATAATGTCTCTAGAATTTATGAGGGTTCTCTTGAGTTCCCGCCCTATATTGATCAATTTTCATCCCACTCACAATTCCATCTCCGACGACAAAACCACTACAGTCGCCAACAACAAAACCCAACCATCATCCCAACCTATATATCTACACCACCTTTTTCCAACAATTATTGCATCGCATTTTTAATTAGGGTAATTATTAGTAGTTCAATTTGAACTTAGATGTAACAACCCTTTGGAGAATGACAGATTGAAAATGAATATTAGCGGTAATTTCCTCTATAATATATTTATACTTCAAGTTAGCATCGATATGACTTATTCCCCAAGAGTCATACTTTATTTTTATGTCAAAATCAAGTTTTTGATTTAATTTACGTTATGGAATTGTTTGATTTATCACAAGCAAGTTGAAACCAATTATACAAACTTTCTTCATAAATATCTTGAAATAACATTTATATATGAATTGTTTATTTTTAGGTATATGACAGGCTAGGTAGTAAAAAATATTCAAAATTAAGTCATACACGTAATATAATATAATAAAATTTCTTATAAACAAAACTATATATGATCTGATCTCGTATAGTTGTTGGTACTGCGAGAAAACATAAGCGTTATTCCGACAAGTGAAATGTACCAATGGGAGGGTTAGTTATTTATTCTTAATTAATTTGTTTAATAATTGGCCGATGGCACCAATTATTTCTAGCGCTTTCTAGCACCATCCACAATTGCTACAATAATTTCAATATATGATCACTGATTAATTTTAGGGAAATTTACGAAAGACACCTCATATTTAGAGCATGCTTACAATTTACATACCCTATTTTCAAAATTTACATTCTAAACCTTGTACTTAAGATAATTGCAACAAAAAACACCTTTTTAATAACAAAATATAAGAAAAAATTATAAATTGCTATAAGTTGAAGATATTAAAATATCTTTATTGAAACTAACAAAATATACCGTAGAATTAAATAGATTATTTAATAATGTAGTGGAAAATATAGAAAATTTTTATTTGATTTTTTAATGTCAACTTTATAGAAGGGGGAAAATATAAATTCATTTTCACCATTTGGTGAATAATTTTATTTAATGAATGAAAAAGATCACGTAGTACATGATCATAATTACCTTTATATGAAACATGAAGAATAAATGAGAGAGAGAAAAATCAATTTTTAACATGACATACTAACTATTAAAAATTTGAAGAATAATAATAAGAAGGACAATTTGGTCTCTTTAGGGTAATTTTTTAATTTTTTTTAAAGTTTTTCCAACAAAAGTTGATTTTTGTTACCATCTATATATATATATATATATATATATATAATAAGAGTAAGGTCACCCTTTGGGTTTTCCAGCCCATTTCTCACGGTCTGCTCTATGGTACCTTTAATTTTTTTGGTTTATTTATTTTTTTCCTTATTTAAGCGGTATTTATCTGTTGTTTTTGGAATTTTACTTCCTTTCCCTTTATTTGCCATATTGAACCTGAAATCTCTGGCATATTCTAAGTCTATACCATCGTTCTAATTTTTTCTGATTTTTGGGATTGAATATCCCAACATCTTCGGCCAATTTTCCTTAATCTTTTTTGCTAAAGTCGTCTTGTTTCATTCTCAGTTGGTGTCCTACTTCTTTTGAATCCGTGATTGATTTGAAGACCGAAAATAGAGCAGTTTGATTCCCCAATTGATTCACTTGTTCCGGATTCGTAATCAATTGGGTGAGTGAATTCCTACATTCACATAATATTGACGTTGGTTCAAATAGCGTCCGAATTAAGACATAATATTGACGTTGGTTCAAATAGCGTCGGAAAATGGGAGATTCCGATCTTACAGATACAAGTTTACAGTAGTTCAAGAACCTCAGTTAAAAAAAAAAATATTAGTTACTTTAAAGAGCTCTTATAATGTTTTAAAAGAAATGTGGTCGCCAGAGAATGTAATGTAATAACATAATTCTTGAAGGTATCCATTGATTTTTCCATAAAAAATTGCGATGAATTTGTGCAATAAATGAAGCTTTAGAGTTTCATCATATTGAAAATCTTATAGAGCTAAGTCTCCACTCTCCGAAAATAAACAAGAAAGCAAAATAAGGACTAATTAGAATCTAAAGTTTGTTTTTGGCGAATCTGAAGTTGCAAGTAGAAATCCTCTTATAATGCAACAATCCTCTCTATTTACGACTCAAGCATGTGAAGTTGAGGTGCTTGCTTCGGATGATTTTTGTTGTTATGGAGTTTGCTTGAGTGGCTCAAGTCAGTGGTAATTTGAGTGGTGCAAAGGCAAATATCATATACAAGTATTGCTATAGGCAAGATACCGACTTAAAGTTGTTTGTTTTTCCAACAACTTTTTTGGGTGCTTTTATTTAATTTCCGGTTTTTCATCTTCCATTTTTTCCCCTTTTTGTGAAAAGATTGTTGATTTGTTTTTCTCATGGGTCAAAGCAAAAAAAAGATGATTGTGAATTTTATTTGGTTATCGTTTGATTTAGGTTGATCATTTTCTTGGATAAATTTGCAGGGTGACTTGATAGATGGTACCACTATTAAGCAAAAGCTCATCTTCAAATCTGTCTTGAAAGAGAGGGCTTTATATGTGCCTAAAGATTTGTTGATAGAAATCTATATATTAATTAAATAAAAGGAGCTGCGGTACAATTTTGCTGCAATTTTCCCGCCACTTTTCCTAGAAGTAGGGATATCTGGTCTTGTTATTTCCAAATGTGGCAATCGGTGTGGTAAATTCTTTATATATCTTTTTTTATTTATTTTCTACCTGAGTTATCTTTAAAATTTTGGAATAATTCTATCTTAATCTTCCTAATTCAATCTTCAAGTTATCTTATATTTATTTTTCTAAATTTTCCTTTCATTCCCATAAATCCAGCAATCATGATAATCTGCTCCAAAATTTTAGACAAATTACTTTATTCAATATTTGTTTGTCTTTATTAATGGCTTATTCACTTCTCCAATGGTTACTAGCACACAAAGAAAGTTTTTTCAGTGTTACAAAGGCATTGTAAGATGGGGAGTCGAACTTTTATTCACGGGTTTGAGAGTTGACTAAAATATCATCATATCACATAGGTCTTGGTGCAAACAAACAAAGTTAATATATAGTTGATGATTTTTATGAATTGATTATTTATATCTAAAAGATTAATTAAAATAAAATATAAATATACTTACAGATATACGTATATATAACTATCAATAGTTAAAAATTTTCAAAAATAAAACTAAAAAGGAGGAACTACCTGTCTATCTAATCTTCTTCTTAAACAAATATATGATATCATAATACGATATTAAGATTTTTTACTTTTTTAACATGTGTAGGCATCTAATTTCTCAAATTCTTATAATAAATTATATTATTTTGAATTGTCCTTCCCATGATCGCATGGGTGAAAAACTAGTACTAATAGATACAAAGCTGCCTCTTATAAGTACAAGATTATCTTTGTGGCAAAGACGAGCTATGAATTTTTGATGATGTATTTCCTTATAATGTTCACACTTTTAAAGCTATTCAAGTCAAGTATATATATCGTTTTAAGCAGTTTAGGGTCTCAATTTCGAGTTTTTCTTTAAAGAAGTATTTTAAAATTTAGAGTAACTTTATTGTACATTATTATTATTATGCACTTAAACAAAATTACATTACAATATACATATTTATTTCCATCTAATTTCGTGTGTGATTTCATTACTTATTATGATAATATGTTATTGTGTACGTTTTTGTTAGATTGTCGATTCTCACAACTGTGAAAAATTATACCATAAATTGTAAAAGAAAATGCATCTCCTCAAATTTTTATATATTAGTGTTGAATTTTTTTATAATTTTATTCTTCCCTGCAACGCACGGGTGAGACTCTAGTTAAATAAAATTTTGGTATTTAAAATGTAATTTTTTGATAATATGGTATGTAAATTGTAAGTACACTCTAAGTATAATGTGTGTTTGGTAAATTTCCCTTAATTTTATAAATAACTATTAATTCACGTACATCTTTTATATCCAAATGGTAACAACCAGTAGGGGCGGGGTTGGTATAAGACGAGCACGGTCATATGACTGCACCGAACTTGGAGGAGTTTCTCGATCTCCTGAATTAATCGTAACAATGTTGCTCTGTTTACTGAGGGATTATGACTAGTTTAAGCGCTTCACTTCCATTCTCTTCTTGTTCTTCATGAATTTCCTTTGCGGAATCTGTGGCATCTTGTGAACATGCACATAACTTGATTGCAAATAAACTACTGGGCTCATCTTCAAATCGTTGCTATGTTACACCAGGAAGGTTCTCTCCTCAGGAAATCAAAACTACTACGGCAAGTACGTAACATAAAACTTACTACTATGTTATTCATGCTGTTCGAATATGTAGAACACGATGTTTTCCTCAATTAAAGTAGAATAAATCCGCTTAAGAGTTTGGATTTTTTATCCACAAAAAAATATATATATGGGGAGAGACGTAACAATAAGCAGAAAGATTAAAGTTTAGCTACTTTTAGCAATCCCATTCTATTTTAATATACAATTTGGATAAATTAATCACATCCACATATCTTGTGTGTAACGACCCGCTCCACTTTGACATGATATTGTCCGATTTGGGCCTAGCCCGCACGGTTTTGCTCTTGGGCTCTCACCCAAAAGACTTCATGTCAAATGGAGTTGGTCTCATAGCTTATAAACTGATCCCTCTTTCTCTACTCAAGCGATGTGGAATTGGGAATTGAGGCTATCACAATCACCCCACCTAAGGGGCCCAACGTCCTCGTTAGCCACACTTTCAGTTGGGCTCGTCTCTGATACCATCTGACAGCTTAAAACTAATGGTAAAGTGCGAAAATTCTTATTTCGATAAATAATAAAATTTGTTCTTTAAAAAAATTCCTAAATCAAATGAAATAAAGTCTTGATAATAAAGTAGTCTTAGCATATAATGATATGCAATCATTCTTATAATCACACATTCGCATGTAATATTCACCATATAAATCAATTAATAATGCACAAAACTTTAAGAAAGCACTTTTATAAATTAAGAGTCTACCTTAAGCTTGTGAGTTGAGCTACTTTGAGAGAAATATACTCGTCTATTGATCTTCGCACCTCGTCTAGCCAAACGAAATTAAATTGCCTTAGAATAATTATTTATGAAAAGGAAATATAAACTTTAGGGACTCAATTAAAACTCTGAAGTAGTTTGGGACCAATTTAAAATATACTCAAAATTTAGGGACTAAAATTGGACATTGTAATTGTCTTGAGACTGAAATAAATAAATATGAAAATTTGGACTGAATCCTAAAGTTTCTGAAAACATAGGGACCTTGAGCGAAAAATTGACAAATATAACCCCCAATCTCTCGACCCCTCTCCCAGAACCGATCCCAAACACCACATAACACGGAGAGAGGGTGGTGCGTGCTGCTTGCGCCCGCCCAGACTGATGTCGGCTGGTGGACATAGGCGAGTGGACGAGGGACGCAGCATGGCTCGCGATTTGGTCGCGAGTGTGTGGGTGACAGGGAGCCACGGGTGTGAGGCTCACGGGGTATGGGAGGTCACGGTTCAGGGGAGCGAGAGGGAGCAGCGATGGCTGGGTTCGGTCGGGAGTTGCGGTGGTGGTTGAGGCTCGGGCAGAGGAGGTCGGGGTGGTTGTTTGACCGCGACAATGGAGTTCGGGTCTTAACTGGCTTATTGGGATTACGGCGGATAATTGGCCGGCAATCGGTCGGTTTCTCAGCCGATGGCAGTGGCTGTGTTTGGGGTTGCTTAGGGGGTTGCTACATGGGACGGAAGTGGTGGTGGTGTAGGCCGTGTGTGGGTATATGTCTACGTATGGGTTAGTGTGTATGTATGAATGTGTATATGTGTGTGTATTTGCAGTGAATGTATGTTGCTGGAAATTTGGTGCGTGAATGAGATGGCTGGGGGCGTTGGATTCCCAGCTTGGCTACTACCAGTACGGCCGGTGGTGATTGCAGCAGTGACAGTGGGGTTGCATGCCTTCTGTGCATCTATATGTGTGTATGAATTTGTGTTTGCAAAGGGGAGAAGTAAACAAAGGAATAACATAAGGATGCTTGACTTACCAGCTATGAGTTTGTGAATTGGCTATGGGTTATGCGTGGAACTTGTGAATTTGGCAGCGAGGTGTTTATAGTGTTAGAATCAAGGATTTCCCAGTTCGTCTGGGAGTCGGAATCCAAGTGTATAGGAGTTTCATAGCAGTTGGAGTTGGCACGGGATAGGAGTCGAGTTTGTACTTAATCAAGAAATTGGGTTGATAGGGTATAAGAAGTTGAATTCTTGTTTATGGTGAATTTGTAGTGCATCCCTGAGACGTCAGTTGAAGTGGGGGATTGATGTAATTTGATTTGCTTTGAAAGAGCTCTAGATAAAGTATATATATATATATTGTTAATTTAGAATAAGCTATAAATTAGAATAGCATAATTATCTTGGAATTAATGTAATAATTGAAATTAAAATATTTTCATGACTAGACGAGCGCGACTAACATAAATAAGTAAGTAATTTAGGCAAAGTCGTAGCGACATGTTTAATAAAGAACATATAAAATTTTATTAAATTTTCCAATCGCTACATTGTACAACTCACATATCTTACACAAATCTCCACTACTCAATTCATGATCTCGCTCAAAATAGAAAAAATAGTTTGCTTACATAGAATATTGCAAGTCACGAAGATTTTTATTTTTTATTTTTTAACCAAGATATTGATGGAATGAATTCGTAAGCGCAATAAAATACATCATCTTTTAATACCAATAGCAAGATGTTACTTCTCAATAGATTAAATTAATTCATTTCAAATAGCAAGAAAATGTTACTTCCAAAGATAGTTTAAATTCATAGTTGAAGAATGACTTATAATCAACATGCACCGCAAGAACAAATAAGTTGATATAAAGCCATAGGACTGGAGATTTATTTCAATCCACTTATAATCAGAAACAAAAAGAACGAGGAGCACCTTGCAGGATAGTGATTCTTTAAATAACACCAACATGCTCATAAAAACTTGAGCCAACTACTAGTTTCAGTATGAAGGAAAAAATACAGTAAACTATATTTGGTGTTTGATCATAGTATTATAATTTATACACAGTACATTCAAGCAAGATGAGAACGCGAAAGGTGAAACAAAGCAAAAGAAGATTTTCTTTCTCGTATTACCATCTGAATTGCTTCCAGTGTACTCCTGCAAGAATAAAACTTGTTCGGACTTCAATTAAATAAGCAAAAGAGGAATTCTCAGAGATTCGTAGCGTATCAGCAAAAGAAATGTTCCTATATATATTTACTTGCAGAGATTATGACTTGAAGATCGAAGTTTTCAATGTCCAGTTGTTCTTTCTTAATTTGCTGAGCAGATTCTTTGATAAATTGAGCTCATCCATATACTTCAATCTTCTGTAACTTTGAAATATCATCAAAGTTAGAAGGGTTCTTCTTCAAATGGAGGCAGTGCAACAACTCTATGGGCTGAAGCTTTGAGAAATGCTCTATTTGTTACTGAGGGATTATGACTACTTTAAGCACTTCATTTCCATTCTCTTCTTGTTCTTCCTGAATTTCCTTTGCGGAATCTTTGACATCTTGTGAGCATGCATATACCTCAATCATATCTAGTGTAGGAATATCACCCAAGCTAGTCGAGATCATCTTCAAATCATTGCAACATTGCAGCATGAGTCGTTGGAGACTTGGGAAATCATCACTTGAGGTAGCCCATTCTTCAAGTTTTACACTCTTGAGTTTCAAGAATTTGAGTTTAGGAAATTCTTCTTCACTTATTTTCCATTGTCCTCCCTCAAAGGTTACCTCTTCCAATTTGAGTACCTCAAGATATAGCAGTCCTCCAATTATCTTCATTTGCTTCTGAGACAAGGACACATTGACAAGAGTCAATTTTTTCAGACTTGAGGGAAAACTGGAACTTATCAAACTAGGACGTGAATCTTTTTCTTCTTCCACCTCCCGCTCATCATCATTGTCATCATCAAGTGATAGTTTCAGTGACTCAAGCTGATTAAAGTGGTCGAAAGAAAACCAAAGTGAAGGTTGGACCACACATTTCAGTCTTCGGAGATTGGGAAAGCATCTCAAGATTTTCTCATCCCTTTCATCTGAAATTATAAGTCCGGAAATACTTTCTAAGTTAACATTTATTGGAGCACCCACATCCTCAGTAGCCTGCTGACGGCAAGATTCATTGAAGTATGCACCGCCCTCAAAATTCACTTGCCTCAAAGTCACCATTTTGAGAAGGATATCGGGTATTTCAACTTTGTATTCAATATTGTCAACCTCAAGAAATTCTAATTTGTGGAAGCTTTCCACTAGTGGCAACTGTTTACTTGAACGCAAAATTGAAATTGACAAGTACCTCAAGTGAAGCAAATGCTCGATTCCTATTACTTCTGGATCACTAACCTTTTGGTAAAAATGCATTATCCTGAGAACTTTGAAGCTGCTTGACATAAATATGGGTGAGCTAAGATTAATACATGCAAGATAGCGAAGATGTAACCCAAAAGGAAGGAAGTGAACATCAAATCTATAGTAGTTGATGCTCAAACGTTGATGTTGCTGATACATAGGTAATTGAGAGAAGACTTGTCGCTTATCATCATCCCTGCTGGAAATCACATTACCAATGTCATCATCAAATTACGAAATCAGTAGTAGGAGGTTAAAACAAAAATAGACATCAAGGAACCAAAAAATGAAGAGAAATGGTGAACTTACAGGTCGAACACCTTCATAAAGTCTTTTTCTTGAGCTAATCTTGAACACATTTCACGCAAGAGATCATGGATCTTACAAGTTTTGATTCCACCATCACATCTTCGTTTCTCAACAAATACCAGGCTCCTATCAATTAGTTTCATTACATATTCCATTCCAACATCCAATAAGCTCTTATTATCTTCCTTCTTTATATATCCTTCAGAAATCCAAAGCGATATCAACTTCCTTACTGGGATTTCCTCGTCTTCCCCAAATGCTGCAAAGTAAAGAAAACAAGGTTTTAGATGCATCGGCAGATGCATATAGCTAAGTTCCAATATCTTATCTGGATTTCCGGATATATGTGAACTTAAATTTCTTGCAACTTTTTGCCACAACTGTTCTTTCTTCTCCATGTCTGCAAGAACACCAGCTGTCACGACCACTGCAAGTGGTAAGCCGTAACAACTCTTAGCAATTTGCCTTCCGACGTCTATCAGTTCAAGAGGACAATTTTTTTCTTGGAAAACCTTCCGTTTTAATAATTCCCAACATTCAACATTAGACAAGAAAGGGAGTGAATTTATGAAACTAGCTGAAGCTTCCAAACCAACTTCTACATTGCGACTGGTGAATAAGATTCTACTTCCAACATTGTCATCTGGAAAATATCTTCTCAAGTCATTCCATGCATTTATATCCCATATATCATCTATCACAATGAGATATCTCCTTCCCTTTAATCTTTTGTAAAGTTTCTCCGCCAAACTCTCATCATCCATATGCAAGAGTGTGTCTCTTCTAAGGTGGCATATTGATGTCAAAGTGTCAATCAACATATTTCTCTTATCATATGTTTGTGAAACAACGCACCAGCCATGATCATCAAAATGAAGGATAACATTATGATGATTATATAGCTTAGTAGCCAAAGTCGTTTTACCAATTCCAGGCATCCCAACGATGGAAATAATTTGCAGTTGGCGACGACCTCTAACAAGTTGATCTAAAATTTCACTTTCCTCTTTCTCGAACCCCACCAAAATGTCTTTCAAAACAAGAGGCTCTTTGGATTGCAATGACGCTTCTTCACCTGGATTTTTTGTAGTCACTGGAATTCCCTCGGCACCAGTTATGTTCTTGTTTTCTTGGAAGGCTTTCCAAATAAGCTGAATCTTCTTAATGATTTGAGGGAGCCTCTGGGTAAGATACCAAACAGGAGGCAGTGATTTGATAACATATTCAACTTCATATGCTATGTCTATGGTTCGTATAATAAGTTCTTCATGCTCTGCTTCTGCCTGCGCTGCCATATCTGTGACTGAAAATCCCAACAAAACGAGCTCCGTATGGAGTGTTAGAATTTGATCATATACAACAGCAATCCTTTCTGATTTGTTACTCATCAGATCCATGAGATCATCAAGAACAGAATCAACAATGAAGAGTGAAACGACATCCCTCTTTGGAGTCGTATCAGTTGGCATCTCTGAGACTGCGATGCAATGCTCCTTGATCTTTGTTTTCAAGAGATCAAACTTCGGTAACAAATCAGAAAGAGAAAGATCCAGTATTCCACTCTGCAGGTCTTTATCATTCCCGGAAAAAGCAAAGAAATGTAAGAAACTCCGTACCTGTTCGACCAGCGCTATGATTGATTTCTTTTTCTCATCCAAATTTTCCTTTTTGTATCTCCATGATTTTTTTCCTTTCACCTTGGTGCAGAGAAAGGCGAAAGGGTCAGATTGCAAGAAACTTCTTACCTCGTTAACAATAGCTTCGATATTCTTCAGTCCCTTATTGATCTTTTCATCTTTGATTAGAACGAATATAACAATTGTGAGAAAGAAGAAATACAAGAATCCTGCAACCTCGTTAACGATAGCTTCGATATCTGTCCGTATACTCTTGGTGGGCCGCAAATGCATAGGAGTATCACCAAGAAAAGTAATAAGAAATCCGAGCTCTGTCCGGAGATTTTGAATCGACCCTTTTATCGAAGCAATGGAATCTGCCGGAAAACATAGGATGGCTTCAACCATTAGGAGGAGAAAGTTGACAAAAGGTGCAATAACTTGAATACGGCTTGAGATGAGTTGCTGGTTAGGGACTCTGAAAAACACCTTGAGCTCTTGTCCAAATGACAATAATTTTTGAAAAAACTTCATAATTTTATCAGACTCTTTTAAGTTTGTGAATCCTCGTAGAGCTTCAAGACTCCTTAAGATAGCAGTAACGTGTCCACGGGGGGAGGATACAAATGATATATACCCCATCACTGTTTTGATTAGACCTTCCAGCCCAGTAAGTAGTTCACCATTGTCGGATGGCTCATCATCGTCCGACGGCTGATCGAATGAATTGGAGCTGGATGAGTCAACTGACATTGAGAAAGGACTCTATGGTTGGAATTTCTTGCAGGTGGAAAAGGATAATGAAAGCCAATATGTGATCTGAATTCTAGTGTCCTTAGTTGCGTCCTTATTATTATTATTATTATTATTATTATTATTATTATTATTATTATGATGATGATGATGATGTCATCCTAGTATGCATCGCCAATATTCATTTTACTAGTAGGATTGAAAATGTTATAAAATCTACCACGTAGGATGCTGGATCAAACTCTCTAGCTATATATGATTTGTCTCCAAAGGTTGGCATGCAAATTTCTTAAATTCTTGCAAAAGCAAATAATTCCAGATCCAACTGCATAATCGAGAGAAAGGAGTTCTATAGAGAATCACAATATACCAGAAGAATCATTGCTGTGAGATTATTCCTAAGAGATTATGATTTTAACAACTTCATTTCCATTCTCTTCTTGTTCGTCCTGAATTTCCTTTGCAGAATATTCGACATCTTGTGAACATGCATATACCTTGATCATCTCCAATGTAGGAATGTCACCTAAACTAGTCGGTATCTTCTCCACATTGTCGCAAAATTGCAGTACCAATCGTTGGAGACTTGGGAAATCGTCACTTGAGGCATTCCATTGTTCAAGTTGTACATCATCCAGTTTCAAGAATTTAAGTTGGGGAAATTCATCTTCACTTACTTCCTATTGTCCTCCCACAACAGTAACCTCTTCCAATTTGAGCACCTCAAGGTGCTGCAATCCTCCAATTATCTCCATTTGTTCTTGAGACGAAGACACATCCAAAAGAGTCAATTTTTTTAGACTTACGGGAAAACTGAAATTGGTTAAACTTCGACGTGAATCTTCTTTTTCCTCCTCTTCGTTTTTGCCATCATCATCATCATCATCATCATCATCATCATCATCATCATCATCATCATCATCATAATCAAGTGATAGCTTCAACGACTCCAGCTGATTAAGTGATCAAAAGAAAATCCAACTGAAGATTCAGCCCAACATGTCAGTCTTCAAAGATTGGGAAAGCATCTCAAGATTTTCATATCTGTTTCATTAGAAGTTGAAAGTGAAGAAATACTTTCTAAGTTAGTATTTATTAGAACACCCACATTCTCAATTGCTCATTGACGGAAAGATTTGCTGAAATGTGCACCGCCCCTGAAATTCACTTGCCTCAAAGTCACCATTTTAAGGAGGATATCGGGTATTTCAACTTTGTATACATTGTCCACATCAAGAAATTCTAGTTTGTGGAAGGTTTCCATTGGTGGCAGCTGCACACATGGTGGTAAAATTGAAATTGCCAAGTACCTCAAGTGAATCAAATGCTCAATTCCTGTTACATCAGCATAATCCATGCTCAGGTAAAAATCCATCACCCTGAGAACTTTGAAGCTGCATGGAATTAGTATGGGTGAGTTAAGATTAGCACATGAAAGAGAGCGCACGTGTAGGCCAAAAGGTAGTGAGTAAAGAGGAAATGCTCTGTAGTCGATACTCAAACATTGATGCTGTTGATACATTGATACTTGAGAGAAGAACCGGGGTGGGTTGTCATCATCCTCGTCACTGAAACCAACATAATCACATCACTAATACAACCAAAAAGATACAAAACACTTACGAGGTTAAAACAAAAAATGACTTAAAGGACAGAGAAGAGAAACAGTGAACTTAGTATTTGAGCACCTTCATAAAGTTTTTCTCTTGAGCTAATTTGGAGCACATTTCACGCAATAGATCATGACTCTTACATGTCTTGATTCCACCGTTAGATCTGCGTTTGTCAACAAGTATCAAGCTCCTATCAATTAGTTTCATTACATATTTTAATGCCACATCATCTAAGCTCTTATTCTCTTCATTTTTTATGTCTCCTTCAGAAATCCATAGCGATGTCAACTTTTTTATCGGAATTTCCTTGTCTTCCTCAAATGCTCCAAGGTAAAGAAAGCACAGTTTCAAATACATCGACAAATGTTTGTAACTAAGTTCCAAAATCTTGTTCGGATTTCCAGATATGTATGAATTTAAATTTTTTGCAACTTTTTGCCACACCTTCTCATTCTTCTCCATACTTGTGAGAACTCCAGCTATTACAACCACTGCAAGTGGTAGGCCATGACAACTTTTAGCAATTTGCTCTCCAATGTCTATGAGCTCAAGAGGACACTTTTTTTCCCTGAACACTTTTTTTTTTGTAGTAATTCTCAACATTCAACTTCAGACAAGAAAGGGAGTGAATTTATGACATTAGCTAAAGCTTCCAGACCAACTTCTTTATTTCGAGTGGTGAACAAGATTCTACTTTCAACACCATCACGTGGAAAATATCTTTTTAAGGCATTCCATGCATTTATATCCCACATATCATCTATCACAACAAGGTATCTATTTCCTTTTAAACTTTTATAGAGTTTCTCCGCCAAACTATCATCATCCATATTAAGAAGTGTGTCTCTCTTGAGGTGGCATATGGACACTAAAATGTCAATTAATAATTTTTTCTTATTATATGTTTGAGAAACGACACACCAGCCACGATCATCAAAACGAAGGACAACATCAGGATGATTATATAATTTAGTGGCCAAAGTTGTCTTACCAAGGCCAAGCATACCAAAGATGGAAATAATTTGCAGTTGGTTGGGGCCTCTAACAAGTTGATCTACAATTTCTATTGCCTCTTTCTCAAACCCCACAAAAGTCTCTTCCAAAACAGGGTGATCTCTGGAATGCAACAATGCTTGTTCACATGGATTCTGGAGCTACTGTAATTCCATGGGCATCAACTTTGTTCTTCTTTTCTTGGATAGCCTTGCTAATAAGCTGAACCTTCTCAATGAGTTGAGGGAGCCTGAGAGTAACATAACAAACATGAGGAAATGAATTGGTAACATATTCAACTTCATATGCTATATCTATCGTTCGGATTGTAAGTGTTACGACCCGAATTTTCTAAATTTATTTTCTACTATATACCGGTCAAAGTCAAAGATTGTTGGGCCAAAGATTGTTGGGTCAAATGGTTAAAGTAAATAGATTAACTATTTGAGGACTTATGTGGAAATTATTATGAGTCAAGGGTCAATTTTCATTACTTAATTAAGTTGAGGGATCATGGGTGCAAATAAGGCTTAATGGGTGAGAAAAGTCTTGGAAATTCAAGACATACACAGTGGACGCGATTTTGGCCGGAAACGGGAGAAATAGGAAAAGAAAAAGGGAAAGAAAAAGAAAAAGGAGAAAAGGAGGATGAAAATTAGGGGATTTGCACATATTTAGTGTGATTTAACACACAAGTTTTTGATTTAACACAAATTTTTGGATTTTTTTCACGAATTCACAGAGGTAAGTCAATATGTGATTTTTAGGGTTTATGTATGGTGTAATGAATGTTGATTATACGATTTAATTTCACAAATTGAGACTTAATAATTATTCTCTATGTAATTAGAATGATGGATTTTAACCTTGCAATTCGTGCTACTTATTATTATAGGATTTTGCATAAACCCTAGATATGAAATTTGGGGATTTTAGTGAATTATGATTAATTATAGTGATTCATCGCATAATAGTGGTGGAAACTGAGTAGGTAATGAGTTGGAAAATTTTATGGATATGGATTTCTCTAAATGTACTTGAAAGTGGGTATTTGGAAGTTATGGTATTACTAAGATTGGGAATTTGGTTTAAGAATGAGAGTAATTTTTGGCAATGGAAATAATAGAGTGAACGGAAATACGGGAAAGGTTGTAATCTGTGAATTTTAGTGTTGTACACCTTCGAAGGACTTATGGCGGTATATTAAATAATTGTACGTTCTCATAATTTCAGGTGGTGACGAAGAGGTTGGGAAAGTCTATCAGCCACATTAGAGTGTAGCTGTATACTCTGTGAGTGGAAAAATTATTTTTTTCAAATTATATAGCCATGTTTCTCATTCTATTCTAGTTATGAGTTCATTATAAAATTTAAATTTAACATGTTTCCTTTCCATATTATTATATGAATTTTCCATGAAATATTCAATTATATTATTATGACTAAAGGAGAATTTTAAAAAGAGAGCATGCTTACATTATCTAAAATTTCTCTAGAAGCACGGTATGTTATGTTGAGATATTTTGAATAAGTATGATATAGCATATTATAAAATTAAGGTCAAAGCATGATATATTATATTATGAAATTTTTATGAAACGCATGTTATAAAGGCTATTTTTAAAACCACCACAAGTACCTATGTGATTACCCTCTCTATACTATTATGATCTATTCTACAGTGTTAGACTACGTTTATATATAGGTCTTTGGGACTCATCATTATGCACACATAGGCTTTGGGCCGTGTATGGTGGTGTTAACTTTTGGGGCTTGCTCTATGCGCGTACGACTATGTTATATTATGTTTTATGCTGAGAAGTATGCCTCGTACATCGAGATTACTCTGTACACATGGCTGCTACTCAGTGGTACTTCTGGTGGGAAGTTTTCAATATGTTATTATGTGTTTCAAAGCTTAACTTACAGTTTTTACACGTATTACCTGTGCTGGATCTCTTATTCAAATTTATTTGTAAAATCTTTTGCATTGGGCTATATATTATGTATCAAATAATTAAATGGAGTTTCCTAAATAAGTAACATGGAAAAACTACTTATATGTATTTGCGAACTCATCCACTCATTGAGTTACAAACTCATGTATTTTCTAACGTTTTTCTTACCAGGAGGTGACAGAGCTTGAGTAGAGTTGGACAGCCTGCGACCTTCAGATTTTACTACCACATTCTAGTTTGTACGACCCAGCACGTTTTATTATTTTCGTGAAATATTGACATTTTTCGCATTCTTTTAATTCTCATGTCAGCTAGAAATTTGAGTATTGCAAATGGTTTATTTCATTTTGACGTCGGACGAATTGCAAAACTACTTCATATTCTTTTGGAGTTGTAATTGATGAATGGTGTTGGGAATCAATTTGTATATGTTTGGTTGTGGATTTTTGAATTTGCCACATGTTGAATAAGTCCATTTTGCAAGGAAAACTCTGTCAAAATTTCTATAAAATCGTTTTAGTCCAAAAGTTTTATACATTTTCAAGACAAGTCTAGTTTACCTTAGCGGTGGATCCTAGTCAAACTGGTATCCATCGTCAGCGCACACCACGTGTCAAGTCTAGTGAGTGCAGTAAGTGCTTCATCCTCTGTTTCCTCCTGCTCTACTATACCATGACCAAAGATCCCAACAAAATGAGCTCCTGGTGTAGTGTTACAATTTGATTGTGTATAGCAGCAACCCTTTCAGGTTTGTCACTCAAAAGATCCATGAGATCATCCAGAACCGAATCAACAATAAAGAGTGAAATGGCATCCCTCTTTGGAGCTATATCACTTGGGATCTTTGAGATAGCAATGCAATGCTCCTTGATCTTTGTCTTCAAAAGCTCAAAGTTTGGTAACAAAATTGAAAGAGCAAGATGCAATTTTCCACTCTCCGGTTCTTGATCATTCTCCGAAATAGCAGAAAAATTTAAGAAACTTTGTACCTCAAGGACCAAAGGTTTGACATCCGACATTCCTTCCTTTTCTTCTTTCATCTTTCCCTTTTTCTTTTTTGTTCTTGCTTTTCTTTCTTCAACCATGAAAAGTTTAGATTGCAAGAAACTTCCTACCTCATCAAAAATAGCTTGGAGATCAATCATTGGTTCATTGCTTTCTTCCTTCTTGATCAGAATGTATTCAATAAAGTTGAAAAAGAAGCAATACAGGAACCCCGCAACCTCATTAACCATAGCTTCGATATCCATCAGTATACTCTTGGCAGGATGCATATGCATCACCGTATCACCAAGAAAAGTAATAAGGAATCCAAGCTCAGTCCGGAGACTTTGAATAGAGCCCTTTATAGAAGCAATGGAATATGCTTCAAAACATAAGATGGCTTCAGTCACCAGGAGGAGAAAGTTGACAAAAACTGCAGCATCTTGATTAGGACTCGGCGTAGGATCAATCCTGGACATGAGTTGCTGGTTTGGGACTCTGAAAAATCCCTTAAGTTCCTGCCAAAGTGGCACTAATTCTTGGAAAAAGTTTCGGACTTTATCCAAATCTTTTAAGCTTCTTAATCTTCGCAAAGAATCAAGGTGCCTTTGCCTTAACATATGAATTACATGCCCACCTGGGTCTGATACAAATGATATATACTCCACCACTATTTTGATGAGTCCTTTTGGCCCAGTAAATATTTCATCCTTGTCCTAAGGCCCATAGAATGAACCGGAGCTGGATGATTCGTCCTCAGCTGGGATGGAAACATTGACTCGGCCGACTCGGTTTACAGGCATTGGGAAAGGATGCAAAGATTGAAATTGCCGGGAGAAAGATGTTTTGTTTTTTTTTTTTTTCCGTGAAGAAAATATGCAGGGAGAAAGTAATTGAGTGTATGAAATTGATTGTATTCAGTACTGTTCAAATTTGTGTTTAAGTACATAATAATACTGTAAACTCATGTTAGTCTCTAGATAAGCTTAGGCGAGATGATCATTTTTTTTTAATTCTACTTATAATAACAATAATAATAACAACAACAACATTAAACAATAAACTCTATCTCCTTCGTTTCAAAAAATAAAAAATAAAAATAAATAAATAAACTCTATCTCCTGTAGATCCTGAAATGTCGCTGCCTAAGTTGTAATTTTTATTTCGAATTTGGAACGTTGTTAGACGTCAAATTAGATTACAACATTTTTTGTTACAAGTTGGTATAAATTCTAAAGTTACAATTTTAGTCCTCAAACTTATATTATCATTGCACAAGTAGTCCTTGCAGTTTCAAAAGCGCCCCCCAAAAAAAATTGAACTACATTCACCCCTGCTTTTGACAGCCTCCTTAACCAAAGATAGATTGACCTTTCAAAAATGGAAGTTCGGCAGCCAAATTACAATGGCCTTAAATGTAATTGTTGTGTGTGTGTGTGGGGGGGGGGGACAAAACCGATTAATGTATAGGGGAAGGAGGGGAAAGTCATTTTCGTGGGGGAAGATTAAAGAGGGGCTAAATATAATAAATTTTAAAAAATATAATAAATTTATATTGTATTTTTTTACAAGCCCCCACAAAAAAAAAAAAAAAACTTTCTTCTTTGAAAAAAAAATATAATAAATTTAAAAAAAATATTTTGTAAAAAATTGAATATCAATTGTATAAAAAAAAAACAATGATAAAATATTTTGTAAAAAAGTTTTAAAAAATAAACAAAATCCTCTAATACTATAATCACTAGATTTTCCCTACACATTATTTGGAAATAAGTTTTTCCCCTCTACATTAATTTTGTTCTAGTGGGATGTGGGGGGAAGAAAAACACTTGAAATGCATTCTTTTTAGTGGCCAAACTCATCAACACATATCATTACTCATACGAAAAACATCTCCAACTTTTGCACTCACATCAGATCTTTAGGCAATACGCGAACTTCTTCGACTTGCTGAGTTCTCAAATCCCTTTTAAACAGTCAAGTATTGAAGAAGCTCAAGTAATAGAGTGCCCGCGTCCACAAAAGTACCTTATGAGTAAAATAGCGTCAAGAGCTGTTCATGAAATATTACATATAATACACAAGAGCAAGAGAAGAAAGTCAAATTTGCAAACGGATCTAAATAATAAACTCTTTTTATGAATCCAAAACTTGTTTAAACAAGTTGGATGTGTGGATGACTATTCAATAGATTCATTAAGATTCAATGCAAGTGAATCAAATGCAAGGGGATTATACAATGAACAAGCTTCCAAGGACATGCAAATGGGGGACCAAATGAATGGATTATGAGTTGGATACAACTATGACTTCGCAAGTTGATTTCAAGATTAGGTATCTTAATTATTAAGTTGTAATTCATAATTGCCATTTTTCCCTTCTTTGCATATATAAATAGAGGGCTTATGTACTTCATTTATCTATCAACAAAAGGAGTGAAAGTTTCATCTATATAGTTCTTCTCTTGAGCTTCTCAATTTCTTCGATATTGTCTTGAATTCTTTTAATTTTATAACCCGTTTTCAGCATGAGATTCTAACCTATCGAGCACGGTGTTATAGCCAAAGTTTGTGAAAGTCCAAGCAAGTTATTTTTCCCTCATATCGGAGGTATACTTCCTAAACCGTTTTCTACCGCTTATAATGGCTGGTTCTCATTATCTTTGTACATATATTATCTATATATATTATACCGCCTATTAATGGCTAGATTTGCATGTTATATCATCTTTCAAGTATTAAATATATCGTTTATATATAACCCTTGAAGGAATACAAGTGGTTGCTAGGTACCGCCTCTATGGACGGTTTATGATTCCTAGCAAAATAATTTGTTGCTCCCAAAGAAGCACATGAGCATATGTTATTCTTGAAAAATATCACATGCTAGTAAACTCTATTGTTCTTGAAGAGCAAAAGAAAGAAAAAAAGAGAGAGAGAGAGAAAATTACAAAATGTCACATATGTATAGTTGATGTTCTTGAAGTAACACAACTAAAAGTCCTACATATGTTAATATTCATAAAGCTATATGACTTTATAGTATGACCATTTATGTTTATATTCGCACTATATGTTGAATTTTACATTTATAGAAGTGTTTTTTCATATAAAAAAGCACTTGTAATTGAAAAGTTAGTAAAAGAAACTACAATGTTAAAATTCATATCCATCATGCATCAACAGAAATTTCGAGATTAAACCTGTACCTGTTGGTGGGTTTTTTGCACATGAAACAAATTTTACATGATAAAATATGAGTCTAGTATTGTAGGAATTTTACGGTTCGAAAATCAGACATCAATGTGTGAGATATGATTTTTCTAAGAGACTATGCCAAGGCTGTCTAGAATGTAGTTTAGTCTTGCATAGTATAGTCTTTATCACTTTTGCTTGTTCTACATGTCATAATAATTTCTCATACCTCTTATTTACATTTTAGACTCATATATAAGCTCAAAAATTTGAAGAATGACTAGATATAATGATTGTATGAATATTGAAAGATTCATGAAAGCCAACTATATTACAAGATATACTAAAGGTACGCAACTAGGAATGTGTAGCATTTCATGCAATGAACTCTTGTCATAGACACTAACAAGGTTACAAAATCTTCAAGTCTAGTATTTGAATATACATCTCTCATGCTAATATCCATTATAAATTAAGTTATGTGATCCTTGAAATCCAATATATATGTGTTAGCATATTTCTTTATATATAACAATTGTTACTGATACATTCAAGTTTCTAATCTTATTCTTGATTTTTATGATAGTTCTAAAATGGCAAATTTGGCAAAGATTGATTTCTTGGCTCTGGACATCACGGGAAAAATTACCTTTCATGGATACTAGATGCTGAGATTCATTTGGAATCTATAGGCCTTGAAAAAACAATGCAAGAAAATAATGATGCTACAAGTCAAGAAAAGGCCAAGGTTATGATATTCCTTTGCCGACACTTGGACGAAGGATTAAAAAGTGAATATCTCACTGTAAAAGACCTTGAAGATCTGTGGAGAAGCTTAAAGGAATGTTATGACCACCAAAAGACTGTGATATTGCCCAGAGCTCCTTATGAATGGTTACATTTAAGGCCACAGGATTTTACGTATGTAGTGGAATATAATTCAGAAACGTTCAAAATCAGCTTCAAGCTGAAGTTATATGGAAAAAGAATTACTAATGAGGAAATATTAGAAAAAACATTTTCTACATTTCATGCCTCGAATGTGCTCTTGTAGCAGCAATATCGGGAATGAGGGTTTAGAAAGTATTCTGAATTAATCTCATGCTTACTAGTAGCTGAACAAAATAATGATCTACTGATGAAGAACTATGAATCCCATCCAACCGGTTCTACATCATTTCCAAAAGTAAATGCTATGTCATCTAATCGCAGACACGGACATGGACAAAGCCGTGGTCCTGGTCGTGGTCGTGGTCATAATCGTGGTCGTGGTCGTGGTCGTGGCAGGGGTCGAAGCCATGTTTGGCATCGTGATGGATATAAACCTAATCCTTCAAAGTTTAAGAAATCCACGCATAACGAAAGGAAAGGGAAATCACATCATGCCACTAACTCAAAAGCAATGGATCTATATGCTATAAATGCGGTATAAAAAGGGCATTGGTCACGTACATGTCGTACGGCCAAACATATTGTGGAATTGTATCAAGCATCCCAAAAAGAAAAGGGAAAGAATGCGGAAGTAAATTTCACATATCAAAGGAATACTTCCTATTTTGATCCTTCAGAAATGACCCATCTCGATCCCACGGATTTCTTTGAACAAGTTGATGGAAATATACTCTCCAGTGATGATATGAAACTCTTGATGGAAGATTAATGAATGAAAGCATCATCTAGTATCAAAGTTATATTAGCTATGACTATTTTCATTTTATGTTCTACTAATGTTAGTGCGTGTACGCTTATTTTGTATTCAATATGTTATCTTAATGAATATCAAATTAGATGTTTTACATTTCTTATTATGAGTTTTTCCTTTTTGAACAATATAGACACTAACACTTCTTCAAATGACTCTAAGATTGGTAAAGATATTTGCTTACTAGATAGTGGTGCAACAAATACCCTCCTCAAAAGAAAAGAATATTTTACAAATCTAATTATAGGGAAATCTAACATCAACACATTATCAAGTTCTGTAGATCTTATTGAAGGCTCCGGAAGAGCTATTATTAGATTATGTGGAGGCACAAGATTTGTTATTAATGATGCCTTAGATTCCACCAAGTCAAAGAGAAATATATTACGCTTTAAAGATATACGCCGAAATGGGTACCATGTTAAAACTGCAATTGAAAACAATATAGAATATCTCTATATTGTTTCAAATGATACATGTGTACTAGAGAAGTTACCTGTAGTATCTTTCGATCTGTACTATACAAGTATTATTACAGTTGAAATAAATGTTTTGTTGAACCCAAAGTTCGATATTTGAAAGGATTTCATTATTTGGCATGATTGGTTAGGCCATCCCGGATCAATAATGATGCGAAGAATTATTGAAAACTCAAATGGACATAACTTTGAAGAACCAGAAGGTTCTTCAAACTAACGAATTTTCTTATGCGGCTTGTTCTCT
>CAVNYN010284854.1:0-48209 GCA_963692815.1 Nyctanthes arbor-tristis | reverse complement strand
GCAAACACCACACTAATCTTCCCTATTCCGGGATCATTGAATAGGTCATAGTGTAGGAAACAAATCAAGATGGCCAAGAACACATAGCAAGGCCATACCATCACAAAGCAAATCAAAACGGGTAGAGCATTAACTAGCGATACAAATGCAATAAACAAATCTTTCTTTCAATAACAATGCATCAAAATCCATGTTTATCTCATCAAAAGTATCAATCAAATACACACTTATCTTATCAAAACTTTATGCATATAGAAAAGGAATCAAAGTATTAGGTTACCCACCTCAAATATTCTTCGAATAATCCACGTGAAAAAGTATCCGTAGAGCCTCGATATTCCCCAAATAAAGCTATCTTCCAAGCTATAATCCTTCCATATATGGTAAATGACTCCTTTCAAAGGACAAATAGATATTTTGGCGGGTTTTTATTGGTTTTCTCCTTCCCAAGGCCAAGTTGGACGAATTTTAGAGTTCGAGAGAGAAAAGGGAAATGGGTTTGAGAGAAAATGAAATCCTTAGCTTCCTTTATAAAATAGTTAGGATTTAGCTAATTCTTAATAACTTTTGAATTCCGCCGATCACAAGGTGACAAGTGGCGCCAATCATATCCTGAGAAGTGGCGCAAACCACCTCATGACAAGTGGCGCGATGTGGCGCAGCACACTTGTCAGAAAATTACCCAAGAAGTCCCTTCTCTTTGCAATATCTTTCAATCAAGTTCACACTCTTCAATTCATGTCAATCAAGTCATTACACTTTAGTCTATGTCAATTATCAACCAAGATCTTTCTTTAGCGTCAATTCAATAATAGTATTTTGATCTTCAAGCAATCTTTCAATGATATTCAAGTAATTCTTTCAAAACAACAACTTCGTTGCTTACCTTAATTTGTAGAAATTTTCGGGATGTTACATATTATCTATGTCACACAATTTCACTAGATGATTAAAAATTATCTATGTGATCAACACCGAATGAAATTGTGCCACATAAGCATGTCACTTATTTATATCACTTTTTCATGTCTCTTTTGAATTGCTCGTGAAAATATACCATCAACTTTTCAAGGGACCTATTAAAGTTATCAGATAGAGAAGGGGAATGAGACACCTCATTGGAATATCACCAAGGGACATTCATCAAAAGATTACATAATCAAAATTTCCTAATTCAAAAATGTCCATCAAAGAATCCCCATTTTTTTATCGTTTAATAACTGTGAGATGTAGCCCTTAAAGCCTTCTAGTTTATATTTGTCAATCAGAAAAGATAACTCAAATGGAGTTAGGACTTTAGGAATATACAAATAATGATATTAGTTGTATATATGTGATATATATATATAGAAAACTTATTGTAAAATATAATACCAAGAATAATAACAATAATAATACCAACCAGTAAACAATAAAATTAAAACAAAATTGGACCCCACATAAAATCAACAACTAAATAAAAACAAAAAACGTATTAAGAAGGTTTGACAATTGTTCTCAAATACAAAATCAACTTATAGAAAAAAATGGATATTCAAACACTTCACATCGTAACTTCAAGAACTTGACACACACATCCATTCCTTGCACCAATTTTTAAAACTTAGTAAGGTTAGGCCAATTGGGTTGTAGTGTCATGCATGATCATAATTTCAAAATAAAAAACTCAGAAGTGAACATCAAATTTTACAAGGATGAACTCTATACGTTTCTTATATTTTTACCCACAAATAGTTATGCAAAGTAATGAAATTTTATATCAAAATTGCAGTTTCCGACGATTTTAGGCACTGAAATTATCAAGATCACATTTTGATTTCAAATATTACATATCAATCATTAAAATGCTCATTTGGAAGATTTTGAATGAAATAGGCATTTTAATTAATTAAGGAGTCGAATATTAGAAATCAATTTAGGAATTGGAAGCAATTACGGAGTTGTATTTGATGAGAATGGAATGGGAGGAACTGAGATTTAAGAGAATAATTAGGGAAAGAAAATGAAGATAGGGATTTGGGATTTGACAATCTAGAGCAAAACAAAAAAAATGGAAATATTAATTAATATATAGAGTCCATTTGAAAAACATCTTGGAAGTTTTGTAATAAAATATCTTATCCTATGTGACGTGTGTAGAGGTACGCCATGTGAATTTGAAATACACTTGACGTGTATGAAATACACATCGCGTGCATCTATACACGCCACATAGGGCGAGAAGTTTTGTTACAAAGCTGCGGGTGTTTGAAAATTTTACTATATAATAATTAAAAAAAAAAGGAAAAGAGGTACCGCGAGTTTCACCACAGGACATAGATGGGAAATAAAGGTTGACCCACTATATTCTTTTAATATATAAAAGATTTTTACATTTATAAAATTGGCGCATTGTTTGTTACTTTATTAAAATAAACGGTTTCCACCTTTTATTTTTATTTTATATTTTTTTAATTACAAGGGGATGGAGGGGAGGGGGACATTGGGGGGATTCGAACCCGGATATTTCCGATAAGGGGTAAGGCCCTTTTCCCCTTGGGCTACCCCTTGAGCCCAAATTTCCACCTTTTAATAATAATAATAATAGTAATAATCTATATATATATATATATATAATAAGAGAATAGTAGCTTTTTCAGTTCATTTCCTAACTTTGTAAAATTTCTGGCTCTATAAGATTTCTGGTGAAATCATTTAATTCTTTTTTTTGTATTTTTTTATCTTTTTTTTTGAAATTTGTTACGCTAATTTATTAAATAATATTCACTTTTCCCTTTATCAACATATATCCAATCATCAATTCACGATGGTTTCTTTAGCAAGTTATTTTGAATTAGGGATCTGTCACTTATCAAATTGAACACAAATTAATTGGGAGTTTTATTTAAAAAAAAAAAGCAAATTGTAATCTTTATAATTCGAAAACACATGCATAGTATGTCTCTAAACGGATAAATTTCTAAAATCTATAACCTTATTTTAAATTTCAATTTTTAATGATTTTTGAAGAAATTTTTATATGATTATTGTAGTACAATAATCATTGTAGTACATTTTTTTAAAATTACACTACTTCAATTTGTCAATTCTATAATTAATATAAATTGGAACTTTTTGATAATTTTTCATGGAACAAAAATTTCAGTTTGTCATTTTAAATATGATCTTACCGTATTTGTAGTTGGATTATTTATTTGAGAGATGGACTGAATGTTAATACAGTTGCACTGTAATCTATATCTATCTATCTATCCATCTATCTATATATATAATAATAAGAGAATAGTGTCTGACACGCTTTTCCCACTCTTTCTCTGGCATTATAAGTTTCCGCTGACATCATTTATGATGTCACTTGATATATATATATATATCTTTTTTTTTTTTGCTAAAACTCTTTTCAAGATTTATTTTTCTCCTCTCCCTCTCTCCTCTCTCTCTCTCTCTCTCACCTATTATTTTATATTTTTCTCTCTGTAATTTTACTCATTGTTCAAAGTTTATTCTTTCTTATATTTTTTATTTTCCTGTGTGCTCTCTCTCTTCCCCCTCCCCTTTTTTCTCTCTAGATATATATATATATGTGTGTGTGTGTACTTCATTATCATTTGTGCTTTTACATTAATCTTTTTGTATTTTTATGTTATATTTTATTGATATTTACCCATTAAATGAATAATTTTCTTCATGTTATTGTATTTCCGACTTTAATATATATCAATCTTTTTTTACTATACTAATTTAATGATATGACTTTTGTTATAAAAAACAAGTCTAACTTTAAAAAATCTATTTGTCTAATGAATATAGCTACGGACGGAGGTAGAAAGCAGCCACACTTCCCCAACTACGCCCGTTTTTAGATAAATCCTTTTAGAGCTCTTTGAAAAACTGGGACTTTTTTTCGGCTTAGAGTCGTCAACTTTCAGCTGCCTCTTCTTTTATGTTCTAGCTTCGCTCTGTTATATAGTGGAATAACCTATCGAAATCAATATATCCATTCGTTAATTTATTTCTCTCTCTTCTATTTACTCATTGTCTATTTATCTTTCCTTATTTTCTACCATATTTTGAAACAAAATTTGGAATCACATCATTATCCTCCATTGATTTGTTTGTTTACCATGTTAAAGTTTGAAACCAACAAAATATCTTTTATTTATTTATTAAGTAGATCTCTATTGTTTCTTATCTTTTTTGTTTTTTTAATTTTTATAGCTTGATTAATATTTTTGTAATTTACTAATCCAATCTCTTGTGTTTTAATCTTTTATGTTCTAGTTTCGCCCCTCTCATATAGTGGAATAGCCTATCGAAATGTTATTATTATTTATAGTATGGGTTAGTATTGCATTTTGTTATGTGAAGAAAATTTTGACAATAATTTTTTTTTTTAACATTCTTTTCTTTTGCACATATCTCTCCTTTTTTTTTTTTGGTACAAAGGGGGATTGTGGTTTCTTTTGCACATTTTAGTCTCATTTCTTAATATAAAAGTATTTAGATATATGTATATATGTACTTCATTATCATTTGTTTTTTTGCATCAAACTTTTTAGATATTTATATTATATTTTATTGATATGTACCCATTAAACGAATAATTTTCTTCATGTCACTGTATTACCTACTTTAATATGTGTCTAATTTTTTTTACTCATTTAATTTAATGATATGACTTTTCTTAAAAAAACAAGTCTAACTTTAAAAAATCTATTTGTCTAATGAAAAAAGCTAAGGACGGAGGTAGGGAGTAGCCATACTTCCCTAACCACGCCTGTTTTTGGATAAATTCTTTTAGGACTCTTTGGAAAAATCAAGATCTTTTTTTTTAGTGTTTCAGCTAGAAGTCGTCAGCTTTCAGCTGCCCCTTCTTTTATGTTCGAGTTTCACCCTGTTATATAGTGGAATAACCTATCGGAATGCCATTATTATTTATAGTATGATGGGTTAATATTGCATTTTGTTTCGTGTAGAAAATTTTGATAATAATGTTTTTTTTTCTTTTTTTTCTTTTGCATGTTTCAGTTTCATTTGTTAATATAAAAGTATTTAAATATATATATATATATGTGTGTACTTCATTATCATTTGTTTGTACGTATAATCTTCTCCATTTAAGGCTACTTACAATGTTAAATGTACTTTATATATGAATTAAATAGATTGTAAATTAAATAGATTATATATACGTGTTTTAAATATCATCTCAATTATTCTTATTCGATGATTTAATCTCAATTCAAGGTAAATTATCTTTTTAATTTGAAGATAAATTTCTACTTTTATTCCATTGATTTAATAGTCATTATTATTAATTAGGTGGATATTAGTGTTTTATTTGTGTTAATTACTTTATTCAGTAGGTGTGTATTTATGAGCGAGTATTGAATTAATTTTTTTGATGTTATATATCATGAATACTAGATTTCCACCCTGTGCAACAGTTCTAAAGAAATTTTATACATAAAATATAATATAATTGTGTTTGTCAAGCTTAATATCATAAATAAACTGAAAAACACAATATGCATGAAATTAATGTGCATCATATATTTGCAAGTAGCATACAATCAATTCTTTATTTTGCTGACTTAATTTTAAATTCTTGTTATTAGTCCATCGATATCTCGATGAACCAATAATTTTTTTATTAATTCTTATTTTTTTATTTTTTAAAAGATAATAAAATTCGATAGCATAATTCTATATTTAGTTTCACACCTGTGCATTTACGGACATTCTATATACGCTTTACAACCGTACATTTTATGGACATGTTATAGTGACAAAGTAAAATACGATAGAGTAGGAAAATATAAAATCATGAAATTATACAATCGAACAAAGTAAAATTGAAATTCATTAGGCAAATATGAGATATATCTAACCAAAATGTGATACGTAGATAGAATCCCAAAATAAAAATATTAAATTAAATTATTAAAAGGAAAAATATAATAATAAGGAAAAATATTATAATAATATTAAAATCTCGATTGATATATTATCTATTTTCATGTAATTAAAATCCATTAGGCAAATATAAGATATATCTAACCAAAATATAACATATAGATAGAGTTTCAAAATAAAAATATTAAATGAAATGGTTAAAAGGAAAAGTATAATAATTGAACCAATAATTTTTTTATTAATTCTTATTTTTTATTTCCTTTAAAGACAATAAAATCCGATGTTATTGTATACTAGTTTCACACATGTGCATTTCACAGACACAATATGCTTCACACTCGTGCATTTTACGGACATATTATACTGACAAAATAAAATACAATAGAGTAGGAGAATATAAAGTGAGAAAATTACGCAATCAACAAAGTAAAATTAAAATCTATTGGACAAATTTGAGATATATCTAATGAAAATGTAATATGTAGATAGAGTCTCATAATAAAAGTATTAAATTAGATAATTCAAAAGAAAAGTATAATAATAAGGAAATGTAATATTGAAATCAAGATTGATATATTATCTATTTTCATGTAATTCAAACTCATTAGGCAAATGTCAGACATATCTAACCAAAATGTAATATGTAGAGAGAGTTTCAAAATATAAATATTAAATTAAATGATTAGAGAGAGAAACATAACAATAAGAAAAAGTATAATAAATGAACCAATAAATTTTTTATTAATTTTTATTTTTTATTTCCTTTAAAAGCAATAAAATCCGATAGTATAATCTATATTAGTTTCACACCCGTATATTTATGGACTGCTATATTTAACACTCGTGCGTTTCATGGACATATTATACTGAGAAAGTAAAATATAATATATTAGGAGAACATAAAATCATGAAATTATATAATCAGACATAGTAAAATTGATTAAAATGTAATCTGTAGATAGAGTTCTGAAATAAAAATATTAAATTAATATATAGATAGAGTCTCAAAATAAAAATATTTAATGTAATATGTAGATAGAATTCTGAAATAAAAATATTGAATCAATATGTAGATAGAGTCCCAAAATAAAAATATTAAATTAATTGATTAAAAGGAAAAACATAACAATAAGAAAAAGTATAATAAATGAACTAATAATTTTTTATTAATTTTTATTTTTTATTTCCTTTAAAGACAATAAAACCCGATAGTATACTCTATATTAGTTTCACACCCGTACATTTACGGACTAGTATGTTTAACACTTGTGCGTTTCATGGACATATTATGCTGAGAAAGTAAAATATAATATATTAGGTGAATATAAAATTATGAAATTATACAACCGGACATAGTAAAATTGATTAAAATGTAATAAGTATATAGAGTTCTGAAATAAAAATATTAAATTAATATATAGATAGTGTTCTGAAATATTCTCAAAATAAAAATATCAAATGTATTATGTAGATAGAGTTCAGAAATAAAAATATTAAATTCACTTGTATATAGAGTTCTAAAATAAAAATATTAAATTAATTGATTAAAAGGAAAATATAACAATAAAGAAAAGTATAATAATAATAATAAAATAATTACATCATCAATTGGTGTTTTAAAGGAGCCCGACAATGAGGGGGAAAATCATTTTTAATTGAACTCACAATCAAATTGAGCCAGACAAACTGTTGATTAATATATATATATATTGGTGTTTTAAAGGAGCCTGACAATGAGCGGGAAAATCATTTTTAATTGAGCTCACAATCAAATTGAGTCATACAAACTGTTGATTAATATATATATATATATTGTGTTGTATTTCGCAACTATTTATAATTATTATTTTTAATATTTTTTTTTCAAAATGCAAGATATGTGTTCTATGGCGATTGTACATATTTTATTCATGTTATTAACAATGTAAATATTTTGAATGTTTTTCATTATTAAAGAAAACAATAGTGATTGTCATTAATATGTTATCTGTTTTAATTACTTTCTATTTTATTTTTTTAATTACTTATTTGTTCCCGTGCAACGCAGAGGTGAAAAATCTAGTTATAATAATAACAATACGCTTTTTACTCATTATTTTCTCATCAAAAAGTCTCATTAGTGTAATTTTAAATAAAAAAATCATGTATAAAAATTTTGTGTACACTTTAAAAATAATATGATTGATCTTCTTTTTCAGGGGTAATACGAGGAAAGATGTCATACTTTCATCAAAAATTTACGTATGGAAATTTTGTTGTGTATAAATATGTCACATTTATTGTTACATTTTCATAAAAAAAACTACATATGCAAAAGTCATATTTAGGTTTTTTTAAAATTAAAAGTCACATATAAAAATTTTATGGCGTATCGATATGTCATATTCATCATTACATTTTTACAAAAAAGTTACATATACAAAAGTCACATTTGTGTTACTTTTTTAATTTGAAAATTAGCCTCAAAAATTTAATCGTGCTTAAATATATCACATTCAGTGATACATTTTCATCAAAAATTCATATTTGTGTTACTTTTTTAATTAAAAAATTACATGTAAAAATTTTATCGCATATAGATATGTTGTCACATTCATCGTTACGCTTTCATTAAAAAGTCATAATACTAGAACAGTTTTCAAAACCATTTTACCACCCATTTTTATCCATAGGATAGTACGTCAATTTATTTTATTTATTATACTTGGCGACAAATCTAATGAGAGAGTTCTTCCCTATTCTCCCCTCTGATCATCAACAACTATCACTTCACTTTTCGTGGAGAGGACGATCACATATCTGAAGCATAAACTACCCGTATGACATCTTTTTAGGGTTAAGTACTAGTGTTCAATGACATTTCGGTGGAGAAGGCAAAATGAATCATGATGATACCCACTCGACACCACTGCCATATTTGGCATCGTCGCATCAAGTCAACATTTCATTTTTGTCTATTTTCTATTTTTTCTTGTGGTTTTTTTGGGTGCATTGGCGATGAGTTTTTGATGATGCAGTGATGACAACAGTTTAAGTGATGGTGACAACGGTAGTAGTTTGGTGTTTTGATTTGCGATCAATTGTCACTTATTAGTTATTACTACATGTTTTCCAATGTCGTTTGTAATGTGGTGTTGCAATGACATATGATTGGTTTTACTCAATCCGTAATTTATTTATTTATTTATTGGTTACTAGTCCTGTTTTTATTATTTTAACTTGCGTGTGAGCTAATTATTTGAATATATAATTTTTTTGGTTTTCGATTTATATTAGTTATAATAATTTTTTGTATTTTATGCACTGGCTGAATTACATATGTTAACAAATGCATTTATAACAATAATCACACTAGTAACAAACGTTGCCAAGAGTGGAATCGTGCAAAGGACAAGCACAAATGAATAGAAAACACGAATATATTAGGGGAAGTATGATAACAAATTGTTACTGAATACAAAAAATTGATTACACACGGTAAAAAAATTGTCATCAGATTACACACACAAAGAAAAAGGTGATTACACATAATAACAAATTTTTACCAAAACAACATTTCAAAAAGAAAAAAAATTTGTTATGAAACATGAAAATTGTAACAACAAATTTCATGTATAAAAATAAAAAAAAGAAATGGTTACATATCAAATTTTTGAGAAAATAAGTGGATTAACGCTCTTGTCACTACTAGAATGCAAAATCTTATTGACCATTCTGGCTTTGACGATAAACTTGATCTTTTCGGTTTTGAATGCTTGAATTTGTTGAAGCTTGGACTTAACATGGAGAAGACTTTGATCTTCAGATTTAAACTTGAAGGCTTGATTTTGATTTGAAGAAGATGAAGAACTTAGAAGATTTTGGCTTGCACATCCTATCCTTGTGATTTTCTTGCTTTTGGACTTTGTTTTGTGGTTTTCAAGACTTATAAAATTTGAGAGAATTTTCTTGTGTTTTTCTTTTCTTGCTTTTGTTTTTGTTGTTGTATCTTTGTAAAATGATGAAAGGGGTATTTATAGAGTTTGTTTGTAACCAACCCTTCAATTAATTAAATTTCATTTAATTTATTTTAGAAAATTATGATGGACTTAGAGTGGGTTTTTATAAAAAAGGGATTTTAGACAAATACCCCAAAATAAGGGTGTCCTTGATAAATACGTCCAAAATATTAGAAAAACAAGTTTTATGGTAAAATATAAACAAATCACCATAAAAAATATACGCCCAAAACCAAGATCCCAGTGCATACACTCAATTTCGCAGAAAATTGGTCAATGTGGACTATGGAATTAATTTGAAACTACAAATGAATTCCATCATTCACCAGTTTGCAGCCATTAAACACAGAGTTGAAGAATTTGATAGAACTTTCTTCTATGATTTTCACCACTCATCACGTTACAGACACGTTAATGGATGACTTCAAGATTATATTCGTTGCCTATCAGAGTTCAAATTTTGGTAATGTTCATTTTTGACTCATTTTGTGTTAATGTGATAAAGTGCATAAACGTTATATAAATTGTGTTATTTTCCTCATACTTTGATTATTTACAAAGGCTAATATTTGCATATTAATGGAAATTTGTGTTTTGTGGAATAGATGAACGAGTTGAATGAAAATGGACACAATACAACAAATTTTAGAAGAGAAATTAGAGTTCAAGAAATTCATCGGTCTGAAATGAACTTTATTTAAGGTGTAGGCACGCTTGTTATGGATCGACAGAATATTTAGACTCAAGGGATTTGGACTTGGGCCAATAAAAGATTTGGAAGCAGAGGTCCCAAGAAAAATAATACTTTGATGATATCATTGGGCGGAATGTGGAATCCTTCATTCTAGGACCTAGAGAGGACGTGATGGGCTGAAGCAAAAAAAAAAAAAAAAAGAAGGAAGAGTTGGGTCCCATGAAATCATGACCGCACGTGAACTCAGGGAGAAAGAAAATTGATGACTCTGGGCGTGAACTCGAAAACGGCGGGGCTAGGAAGAAAAATTGGAGAGATTTCGTCATTTGACTCCCACGCCAAAAATTGAAATTTTTGGTGAATTTTCTTTGATTAATGGATATTGGCAATCTTTATTTTTTCTATTTATAAATTCACCCATCATTAATTTAACCAATTCTCAACAATCACCACATATTTTAAATTTTAATTAAATCTCTACCACTCATTTCACTCTTTATAAATTCTCTTTATAAGAATTGATTTTATTGTATTCTTTGTTATCTCCCTGTTTATATATTTCTTGTACTTATTAATATTATTGTTCTAATTGATTATTCCGTTGTGTAATTATTGGAATGATATATAGCCTGTTTGAATTCTAGATCTGTAATTGTTTAGAAATTCTAACGTAGGTGGTAAAATAACAAATGAGATATAATTAAGGTATTCAATCCATGTTTTAGAAATATATAACCTAGCTTAAATTAATCGATCGTATATTTTCATTGGTTAGAATTGGTAATTTTTCTAGTGTTTAATGTTCCTAAGAAATTAAATCCTAAGAATTTTTCTAGGATAGGTTGCACAGAAACGGAAATGAGACACGAAACAGACACGGGGAAACGTGATTTTGAAAAATATAGGACACGAAACGCTACGGAAACATTATGTAGTAATTGTTAGATTTTTTTTTTATAATTTCAATATTCAACCTCAAAATCCAAGCAAAAAAAATATATGCAACCACAAAACACTAATTAATATGAAACTAAAATGCCAAAATCAATTCAATCTAATAACAACTCAAAATTCATTGTCATCACAAAATAATTATTGAAATGAAGTAATGCACAAACTAAAAAACTTAAAAAAATTTTAGCAATTAAATTTCTTGAACATCATCGTCATCGATATCTATGACACTATCGTTGACATCATTGAATAACATTGCCATCTAAAGAAAGATTTGCAATTTTAAGTGTACCAACATCCTCAAAATTGTCAAATTGGTCTCCAACTATATCCCACATTTTAGTTTTTTCCATGTAGTATTGTAGGTTTCTTCTTGACAAAAGACAAATACTGTTGTGAACATAAACCAAATCTTCAGTACGCTTTGCAACTAGGTTAATTCTTAGACTTCTTTCTCAATGAGAAATTTAATTAATTTAGTTTAAGTTAGTTTAAATGTTTATTTTATATTAAAATGTTAATGAAATTACTATCTATAATTTTTTTAACATCACTATAATTAAGTTTTCCTTTTTTTTTTAAAAAATAAAAATCTGAATTTTTTGTCGTAAAGTTTCCTAAAGGTTTATGTAAAGTGTCCGTAAAGTTTCCCTAGAGTTTTCAAATTTCATTAAACAATAGGAAATTTTTTAAGAGTTTCCAAAACGTTTCCGATGAGTTTCCGGAGAGTTTCGGTTTCCAAAACATTTCCGACACGAAACGCTAGCCTTTTTAGAGTTTCCGTGCTTCGTAGTTTCAAGGGTTGTTTGCTAGCAAAGGAAATAATCAATGAACGTCTCTTGGTTATCAAAAAAGTAAGAAAAGATAGGCTGTTCGATCGTATCAATAACCATAACCAATTTAGGGAAAGAATAAAGGGTTCTATATGTGTATCAATAGTCAATTGTTAGAATCAATTATAAAATTATACCTTAGGCTAGATATTTATCACATATATTATTTTCTTATCAACTTGTATTTTTTAAAAAATTTCACATTTTAAATCGTTTCCTCAAATTTATATTTCATTTTATTTTATTTTGTTCATCAAAATCAAACCCTCTATTTATTTTAGTGAGTTTACTTTTTAAAGATTTAAATCTCAACCCCATCTCTATGATACAACATTGCTCGTCACTACTACAGTTTTAATATTTTATGAGCATGTTTATTATTATTTGTTGGATTCGACACCCATCAAATTTTTAGCGCCGTTGCCGAGGACTGGTGTCAAGTAGATTTTATTTTTCTTATTTTTATTTCATTTTCATTTTTTATTTAGTTATTTATTTTTCTTTGTCAAAGGAAAATATTTTTTTTGTTATTGTGTTCCTTTTTATGCCCGCTCTTCTAGTACAGGTGAACTTTCAGTACGACCTTGAGATTGAGAAGACAACTCAGAGAATTAAGGAAGGAGACAAAGCTATGCAAGTAAGGGTCTTCACATTCATCAACTAGTGATTCTAAAGAAGAAAAAGAGATGGCTAAAGAAAAAAGAACTCTTAGAGAATTGGCTGCCCCAAATGTGACTTAACAGCCGTTCTGCATTCAGTACCCAACCCTGACAATTGACTTTGAGTTAAAATCTGGGCTGATCCACTTGCCACCCAAATTCCACGGCCTTGAGAATGAAGATCCCTATGTTCTGCATGAAGCAACAAGGTATAACTGAGGAGCAGATTAAATTGAGGGCCTTCCTATTCTCATTAGCTGATAAAGCAAAGGACTGGTTGTTTTACTTGCCGATAGGTTCTGTAACCACGTGAACGGGAATGGGTCAGACTATTCCTTGATAAATTTTTCCCTGCTTCACGGGTAGCAGGAATTAGAAGAGAAATATATGGAGTTAGGCAGGGAGACACTGCAACACTTCATGAATACTGGGAAAGGTTCAAGAAGTTGTGTGCAAGTTGTCCTCAACATTGGATATCTAAGCAGCTACTCATTTAGTATTTTTATGAAGGATTACTGCCAATCGAGAGGAAGATGATGGATGCAGCTAGGGAGGAGCCATAGTGAATAAAACCCCTACTACCGCTAGAGAGTTGATTGCTATTATGGCTGCAAACTCACGGCTTTTTCTATAGGGTCCAAAGGACTCGTATATAGAGTCAAAACCGTTTATTTGGCATAGCAACTTGGCAAGAGCGGATCGCACTTCCATCCTACATAATTCTCCACAATTTTGAATTGGGACCCACTAAAAAAGCTCCAAATCCCTGGTTTTTATCTCAAACCTTCCCATTCTGGCGGAACACCAAACCCTCACCCACCACCTCTCTCCCGTTCAGGCTCGAACCATTGGTCCCAGTACCACCATCCATCTGTCGCCAACCGGTGGAGTTAGCTGACGCTGGATTTTCCCCAAACCCACCCCCAACTTGGTCTCAAACCCAGCCCCCAACCTCTCACCGTCTTCCTCTAACAACCACCCGCAGTACCCAGGTGTCTCTGTCACTATGCGGTGGAGTAATGAGACGCCGACGTTACCCTCAAACCCACCGACCTCTCATCTAGCTCCCCATTCTGGTGTCATTACCCACCCCACCTCTTTCCCACTTCGTTCAAACAAGCAGCCACAACACCAGTGCTCCGTTCGACTGTGAGAAAGGGCAACAAGCAATGATGTCGGGGTGTGACTGCTCGTAGTCATGTCTCTGATCGTGATTTCATAAAGGTGACGCAATTTCATATATAAATCAGGTTAATAAATGCGATTCTTGATGACTGAATCTAGTAAAGAAGTGGGAACTAAGGGACTATTAGCTTCGGAGAAAAAGAACAGAAAATCATGGAAAAGTTCTTTGATTTCCTGCTTGAAAACTGACAAAAAAAACTCTACCGTGCAACCTACCAAAAATGGCATCTCTGCGTTTCAACATGTCCAGTAATTGGTATCGGTGGCAGCATTATCAATTGCAGAGTTCTGTTGCTACTTTCCTTGCGTTATATTTGGCTATGTATACTACCTTGAATCTACAGGAATATATGACTTCCAGCAAACATCCTTTGTATTGAGCACATCAGCACAATGCAAAAATGAGAGATATAAAGTATGTTTTCTATTGAATCATTATTTTTTTTTCTTTATAGTAAAATAGCATAAAACTGAAAAAAGCAGCCATTAAACCCCAACATGAATAAAACTCATTTATTTTGTTTTCTGTGGAGCAACTTTCTCAAAGTTACAACAATGACCAGCTATGCATTGCAGCCATTTGAAAGTAGCAAGCAATTACAAGATCTTTTCCTAGCTTTTAGTACATTTTTTTGCTTTACACGGTAACACTCAGTAGAAGCCATTTGAACTTCAAAGGTAGTAAACAATTACAAAATAATTTCCTAGCAATTACAAAATTAATGGAGAAATTCCCTGATAAGAATTCTAGCACTCTGCAGCTTGTCTTCTCAAGCTTGAGCTCTTGTGTCTCTAAGACTTGCAAATGCCTCGGTCTTAATTGTTGTAATTCACCCATCTCTTTCCTCACTTTGTCATCAAGTTTTCTAGATAATTGTTCATTCATCAAGCTAATTGAAAGTTGAAACTGTAGGACGCACTGCAAAACAAGAATCAAATGATGTGTATACTTGGTTAATTTTAGAGGATTGAAAACAAGAAATAAAGCTTAAATGACGTGTATACTTGGTTAATCACACCATGCGCTCAAACTATATTATACTTGGTTAATTATAAAGGATTGTGAACCAAAAATAAAGCTTAAAATTGCAATGCTTGAAATAAGGCTCCCGCTAGTTGAATATCCAATCCAGTAATACGCAGCAAGGACTGATTCAAGCAAATGATGGTTTTTCCCTATCCCATATGCCAAATAATAATAACCTTCACAAAATCTTCACTGAACTTTTATTCGCAGAAAATTTCAAAGAAACAACATAAATACCTCGGCGTTAATGTGCGTTCTTTGATTAGACCACAAACCTTTGCGAGCTGGGTAATTCTTGTACTTGGGGGCGAAACAGGCTTCGGGTGGGTCTTACATCTTCAACCAACCATTAATACCAGTGGGAAGAAGAGGGGTTTGGGAGGTTCTGTGAATTCAAAGAGAGGGTAGGTTAGAAAGAAACAAGGAGAGAGGGAAAAGGTGGGTTCCATGACGACAGAGAGAATTGGGGGCAGGGGCTGATACGAGCTCCAGCGACCACTGGGTTCACTGACAAGCAAAACATGGGTTAGGCAGAGAGAAGAGTCTTACCTTCTTAGTTTCAAAGATGGAGAAGGGAAGGAGTGGTCGACATAACTGGGAGTGGGATTTGGTTTTTCTGGTTTTAATTTTTTTGGGTAGGCCCATGCAATTTTTAGGTTGAATTTGGTTTAGTTGGAATTGTGTGGGGCCTATTATTGCCAATTGGTAGCCAACTCAGCCTTTACACTAGGTTGAAAGGAGTCCTTTGGATTCAATAGAAAATCCTACAAACTCATAGTAATTTGGCTTCAGACAAGACACCCCAGTGAGAAAGGTGAATGAGGTAAATGTTTCTTCCTTAGAAAATGAGATTGCTAATCTCACATCTCTTGTTCAATAGATGGCTGTAAGATAAGTGAAGCAGGCTAAAGCTTGTGGGATTTGTACTGCTCTTGGGCATCTAACTGACATGTGCTCTACACTTCAAAAATAATGGAGTACGCTAATGCAACTTGAGGATTTCCTGGGCCCACCACAAAGGAGGTATGATCCCTACTCAAACGTTTATAACCCCGGATGGAAGGACCATCCTAACTTTAGTTATGAGAGAAGATCACAGTTCTAGCCATTCCAACAATACCAGACCAGGCAACCAGTTCCTCCACGACAGCAACCTCACTCATGTTCAGGTATGTCTCTAGAGGAAATTGTTAAGTCCCTTGCAACTAATACACACCAACTTCAACAGGAGACAAGAACAAGTATAAAGAACCTAGAGGATCAAATGAGTTAGTTGGCAACAACTGTGAATAGATTGGAGCCTCAAGGTAAATTGCCTTCACAACCTGTGGTCAATCCAAAGCAAAATGCCAGTGCAATTACCTTGAGAAGTGGGAAGGAACTGGAAGAGCCTAAAAAGGTGAAAAAGAACGAGTCAGGGGAAGAAGCTGAAAAGGAAGTCATCCTATAGCTTGACCAGACTGAAGACGTTGACAAGGAACAACCAGAAGTTTTGGTGAGAAGACCTCTTTTTCCTTCAAGATTGAAGAAATCTAATAAGTAGGAGGAAGAAAGGGAGATTCTTGAGACTTTTCGCAAATTTGAGGTAAATATTTCTTTATTTGATACAATTAAAAAAGTTCCTCGCTATGCTAAATTTCTCAAGGACTTGTGTACAAACAAGAGGACGCTGAAGGGTAATGAGAAGGTAAGCATTGGAGAAAATGTTTTAGCTGTCCTCCAGAAGAAATTATCTCCTAAATGCAAAGACCTAGATATGTTTACTATCCTGTGCAAATATTTAGCGTTCAAATAGAGAAAGCAATGCTAGATCTAGGGGCTTCAACAAATATCACACCTTTATCTATTTGTTCATCTTTGAATGTTGGACCTTTAAAAGAAACAAGTGTGATTATTTAGTTAACTGATAGATCTAATATATATTCTGACGGTGTGTTAGAAAATATTTTAGTGCAAGTTAATGAATTGGTCTTTCCTTCTGATTTTTATGTGCTTGATATGGAGGAAGATGATCCATCTAATGTAGCACCAATTTTATTAGGAAGACATTTTCCAGAAACATGTAGAACAAAGATCGATGTACATGATGGCACACTCACAAAGGAATTTGATGGTGAAATTATTAAGTTTAATATTTATGATGCCATGAGATATCCTAGTGATGTGTCTTCAGTTTATGTTGTAGATGTTATTGATCCTTTGTGTAACGCCCCAGTTTCTAAAAGTTTGGAACGCTTCTAAAACTCGCATTTTCGTTGTTGAATTTAGCGAGTAATATTTTTGAAACAGATAAACTAAAAATGATAGAATATGTGCAGAAACATGTCGATAATTTCATATACATAAAGCCCAAAATGTTTGTTTATAGTTGTCGACAAAGTAATTGATCAAAATATAATACCAACGAAGTATTTAGCAAAAGAAGGCATTACATGTAGCGACTGAAAAATTTTTGTAAATGAAAATTTAAAAAACCTTACAAAATTTATTAAGTAAAGCCGCGTCACTACCATCTTTTCATGTATTATTTATTTATGCAAGATATTGGTCACGAAAGAAAAATAATTTGATGATTCGTGCTCTTCTAACTCTGAGTAAATTGAATTTTTAAAAGCCAAAAGCGGCAATCAAAAAATTTAATTAACTCAATCAAGTCGAGAATTGTTGACACGAATTTAGTCCAAGTAAAGTTCTTAGTCCGATTTCATTTTGTTCAAAAAACAAATCCAATTTCAATTATTTATAGTCCAATTTGCTTGAAAGTAATTGATCCAATTCTTCTAGCCCATTTAAGCCCAAATCAATAAACAAGTTTAACAAGATGAGCTTAGCCAAACTGCCTTTTCTTTTCTCCTCAGCTCATGAACGTACGTCTGGGCAGTTTTTACCCCTTAACTACCATATTGATTCTTATTTCCTCTGCTCATGAATTTCATTCCATTTCACAACTTCTTTCCATTTCATTATTGATTCTACCATATTGAAGGGCTTGAAAGAGGTGAGGGTGATTGAGGCAGGGGGAGGAAAGCAGCAGGTGGACCAAGTGAATGTTGAAATCATGCATGGGAAAGGGAAAGAGGGAAGAAGATAGTGGACAGACAAGAGGGTGTGTAAGGGAAAGGGAGTGAGCAAAAGGGTGGAAAAGAAACGAAAAGAATGTAGGGAGCCATGTTGGGCGGTCACCATTAAAACATTTGGTGGCAACGGTATGTTGAAAGTAGGAGGAGGCAAAGGGAGGGTTAGTCCAGCGGGAAAAAAGAAAGGAGTGGTGCTTGGAGAGGTGTAAGCGGAGACCACCGAGAGCAATGAGTTGCCTTAGTTGGAATGGTCGGGGACTGGGGAACCCCAAAACATTTACTTCGTTGCAGGCTTTAGTTGGTAAACTATCCTCTAATATTGTCTTTCTGTTCGAGACAAGGTTATTTGGAGCAAGGACAGAGCGTTTTTAGATTTCTTTGGGGTTTATCTTATGTTTTGTGGTGGATTGTAGGGGGCAGAGTGGGGTTTTAATGTTACTGTAGGGTGAGAACGTGGATGAACATATTGGTTCATATTCGGTTGGCCATATTGATGCTCAGATACAGATTGGGAATGGTAGGGAGTGGAGGATGACGGGGTTCTATGGAAACCCTACGATGGCGGAATTACATGAGTTGTCTTGGGAGCTGCTGAGACGAATTTGGGGGCATAGTGACCAACCATGGCTTTTGTGCCGGGGAGGATGATAATTGATAATCTGATAGCAGCCTTTGAAGTTTTTCACTCAATGGGAAAATGAAACAATGGTAATAAGGGTTTCTTAGCCTGAAATTAGACATGAGCAAGGCCTATGACCGTGTGGAGAGGAAATTCATTTCAGCCGTTATGAGGAAGATGGGTTTATCAAAAAAATGGGTCTAGGGCATCTTTGATTATACTGCAACACCGAAGTATACATTTAATATAAATGGGAGCTATCAGGCGAGTGAAAAGCCTTCGCGGGTGCTGTGAGAAGGATGCCCCTTTTCACCCTACTTCTTCATTATGTGTGCTGAGGCTCTATCAGGGCTGATTGCCATAGCTGAAGAGTAGGGTCGGATTCGGGGGATGCGATGTACTAGAGATGGGCCTATAGTGTCTTATTTGTTTTTTGCATATGACTCTTTCCTATTCGCGCAGGCTAATACACAAGACATTACATGTATTTTGGAGATACTGCACTCATATGGGAGAGCGTCAGGGCAAAAGATTAGTATGGAAAAGATAACTATTACCTTTTTCCCCAATGTGTGATAGAGCGTCGAGTATTTATGCTTTCTGGACTGATTGTATTCGCTTCTTTATGTCACATTGGGTGAGGAGGCCTTTCTTAAAAAATGTTGATTAAATATATCTAGTTATTAAAATTAAACAGTCTATTATTATGATAAAATTGGATGGCCAATATTTTGAAGAGAATTATTAAATGGTCAAGATGAGAGGTCCGTTTTAGCAACTGAAAGAGAGCAGGAAAACAAAAAATTATAACCACTCTATTATTATGTTTATATAGATAGAGATATATATTACGGCAGAAATTAAGATTAATAATTAACTAGTTTTTCACAGGTGCAATGCACAGGAATAATAATTCAAGATAGTCAAACTTGTTATATGGATTTGAGAAGCCAGATGCCCACACTCGTACTATAATATCATATATTTGTTGAAGCATAGTTATATTTTATTTTAATATTTTCATATGATCTAAATAATCAATTCAAAAAAATTATCAACTATTAACTTTGTTTGTGTGCACCAAGACCCATGTGGTATAATGATTTCTTAGTCAGCTATCAAATCCTTGAACAAAGAAGAGAAAATTTAGGACTAATACATTCAAAATCATGAAAATTTTAAAGATAATTTGAGTAGAAATTAAAAAAAAAAAAATCGGGTAGAGAAAGCATTTACCACAGTGATTGCCGCATTTGGAAACGAAAAGATAAAATTGTCCCTGCTTCTAGGAAGAGTGTAACGCCCAAAATTATCCCTGCTTCTAGTCATTTAGGATTTTCCCAAATTTTTAGGAATAAAATAGAATATTTACTTGATTTTAATAATAAGAATAAATGATAAATATTTATTTTTAAGATGAAGAATATCACTTAAGGATAATTGTGAAATTTGCCTTAGGGTAAATGTGCAATTAAATAGAAGTTTCATTATGGTTATGCCCCTAAGGAAAACTATAAACAGGGGTGAAAATAGAAATCTTTATACAAATATTCAGAAACTTGACGATACGATATTTTTCCACTTTCTAGCCGACAAAAGATTTTGTAGTCGACCTGAACTTAAATTGTAATCAACCAAATGACTAATGTTTTTGAAAATCAACAACATTTGGCCGACCACAATATTTTGTGGTCAACCAAGTGTAGAGATTTCTCTACATGTGGCCGACCACTTAAATTGTGTTAGATCGTAAAATATTATTATTTACATTAAGTTATTATTGTTTATGTTTTTTATTAAATGATAATTCATATAATGCAGGAGTTAATTATTCGAATCTTGTAACCAATAGAGTTAAATATGATAATTACACCTATAGTCCAAAGTTTAATTTATTGAATATATGCTCCTACGCGCGATGTGTGAATGGTATATGTTTACTCTTGTGTATTACTTGTGCATTAGTAGATTGATATTATTATGCTATGCATAAGGTGTTTCACGCCATGTATGAATCCATTCAGTATGTATGTACATGTAAATAATTAATATACGAGAGGAATATGTCATGATATTATCAGCCACCAGAAGGTGGTGAGTTGAGTGTCATAATGTAATGAATGATTTACGTGATGCCTCCATATAATGAGCAGCCTATATGGCCATCTGGGTAGATATATCACTTGGAGAAGTGTACCCCTTGTGAGTGTTGGGAGCTCGGCGGCTAGCTGACCGGGTATATATACTAGACGTAGTGTTGGAGGTCTGGCAGTCCGACAAACTAGGTATACATACTGGACAAAATATTAGGGGTCTAGTCGTATGTTGATATAGCCTAGCCTTGTCTAGGATGTTTGTAAGTCCTTAGTGATGGTCAATGTATTGTAAGTAGTTGGAAAAAAGACATGAACACGATATATACTGGACACGGCCTTGTATGTTGTTATATTTGCTAATTCTTTATGATTCACGTAGTTACTTTGTACGGTAGATTTATATACCAATAGTGTGGAGTATTAAAAGTTCAATAAAGGTCTGACAGAGATACGATGTGCCACATCGATTTTACCAGGGTAAATCATTCTACTCCGCTTTGTTGAATAAAATACTATATTTTTTAGGGGCGGGGCATTACAAATGGTATTAGAGCATAGTTCTGGGACCTGTTAGCGTGTGTCACTTTAGACCACATAAACTTCCAACAATTATATGAGTCATTATATGTTGTATGTGTTTTTATTTATATTATTAGAGTGCGTAGACGAAGCATGGTTTAAGTAATTAGGAATTTTGAACTTTGAAGATGAAATTCCTTAAAGAGGGGAAGAACTGTAATGCCCAAAACTTTCATTTTTATTAAAAATAATTTCCTAGTTGTTTGGGATTTTTTTGAAACCTTTAGGAGTAAAATAGAATATTTTATGTGATTTTTATAATAAGAATACATGATAATTATTTATTTTTAAGATGACGATTATCCGCTAAGGATAATTGTGAAATTTACCCTAAGGTAAAAGTGCAATTAAATAAAAGTCTAATTACGGCTATATCCATAAGGAAAACTATAACTTGGGGTGAAAATAGAAATTTTTATACGAAAATTCAGAAACTTGACGGTACGCTATTTTTCCTCTTTCTAGTAGAAAAAATATTTTGTGGTCGACCAGAACTTAAATTGCGGTCAACCACACGACCAATGTTGTTGAAAATCAACAACATTTGGTCACACACAATATTTTGTGGTTGACCAAGTGTTGAGATTTCTCAACATGTGGTCGACTGCTTAAATTGCAGTCGACCATAAAATATTATTATTTATATTAAATTATTATTCTTTACATTTTTTATTATATGATGCAGGAGTTAATTATTCGAATCTTGTGACTAATACAGGTAAATATGATAATTTCACATAGACTACAAAGCTTAATTTGTTGAGAATATATGCTTCCTGCGTGCAATGTGTGAATGGTATATGTTTACTCTTGTGCATTACTAGTGCATGAGTAGATTTATATTATTATGCCGTGCATAAGGTATTTCACGCTGTAACATACCGCAAAAATTTAACGATGAATTAAGCAAAATGATAGTACTTTGACAACAATGGGGAATTACTTGAATTTCAAGGTTATACGATTATGACTCAATTGAACACCAAGAAATAGACTGTGAGAATATAATCGTGTCGAATTGCAAAGTTACAAGTTTGTCACTCAATTGAATAACAAAAAAATTGGAATATGACAATGTGATCATACTGAATTGTTACAAGCTTGTCACTCGAATGAATGCCAAGAACTTGAATGTGGTTATTGACAATGTAAATGTCATTTTGGCGATGATCGAATAACCACTTGAAATGCCACAAAATTCAAAGAATTGTTACTCGAGTGATGCTTAGAGACAAGAATGTGGTTATTTGTTAGTATTACTTGAAGTTTAATCACCTAAATGAAAACCTTATTAAGTGGAAGGGCCTCAAGTAGTATGGATCAAAGTACAATGACTTAATTATAGGACAACACAAAGTATAAGGACTTCTCAAACAATTAATGAATAGGCCATGTTTGGGCACATAGCTCTTCAAATATATGGTGGCAAACGTGCCACTTGGCCTTGTTTAATTGGCGAAACTCAAATGTAAATTAAAAATAGCTAAATTCGGACAGTTATAAAAAGAGGCCAGTGGGAAGATTTCTCCAACCAATCCTAACGTCTCTCCCTTCTCCTCTTCACATCTGTAGCTAAGCCAATCATCTTGCCTCTCATTGGTAAACCTCATCCTCCCTCTCCACATCCATATTTGTTTTATGGCAAGTGTCTTGCTTTTGATGAAACTTAAGCCCTTTACATAAAAGAGACAATTCATCCAAATGGAGTGATAGGAGGAAAACAACCCTTGAAGACTATCAAACACTTGGTATTGCACTTGAAAATGACCCCTCTTCATATATATAAGGAAATACAACTTGAAACACTACTTTGATCAAGGAAAATGAAGGTTTTGAAGGCATTGTCAACAACTCAAAGAATCTTTGAAAAAGCCAAGTTAAAGAGGTGAATAACTAATACTTTGATTCCCTTTAGCATTCTTGAAGTTTTGATAAGATAAGCATAGATTTTGATTGAAACCTTCCATGAAATGAAACATGGACCTTGAGTCACTAATTGAAAAGAAAGATCGATTTATCGCATTTGAGTCACTAATTGACACTCTACCCGTCTTGTCTTCGCTTTGCTTTGTGGCCATACTAAGAGCCATCTAATGATACTGAGATGGGTGACGATTAGTACAATATTTGCTTTGTATTTGTATTACTCTCTGTGGAAATTCCAGTAGGGGTCAACTAGAATTTGAATGTGGATCCACTTAATGTACATGGCCATGATTAAATTGATATTAAATTATATGAATCTTGCTCACGCTACGGGTAGTATTTCAACTAGAGATAGTTCCACTGCTACAAAAAAGCACAATAGGCATCGGTTGTAATGAGCATTACGCGTCGGTCTTGGTGGCGACGCTACCGGCAGCAATGCAAATTGTTCTGTTATATGCGTCGGTTTGTGGGCGATGCCTAAAGTACACAAAAGGCGTCGGTTGTATGTAAACAACCGAAGCATATAGTATTTCTTTAAAAAAAATAAACGCAAAAATATACTATAGGCGTGGGTTCTTAAATAAGAACCGACGCCTATAAACTGTTTTAGGCGTCGGTTGTGTACCAACAACCGACGCCTAAAAGCTATTTTATTTAATTTTTTTTGTAAATATGTTATAGGCATCGGTTTTCATGTAACAACCGACGCCTCTTCATTTTTTTCAGTATATATGTAGCATCATAATAAGCTATTATAGCCCTGTGGAATATGTAAAACAACAAATACAGTGTCCAATAATAAACACAGCATCCAAAGCCAATAAGAAATAGAACCAACACATGCAAATAATCTAACTATAAAAAATAGAAATACTTACAACCACATAACTTAAGAATTGATTAAATTAATTTAGATAACTATAAATAAAATACTTTGAACATTATAACTACTATATTGCCACCCAAATCATCACAATCTAATTAGTCTAACTACATTCAAATTTAGATAACTATAAATCAAATACTCTGAACATTATAACTACTATATTGCCACCCAAATCATCACAATCTAATTAATCTAACTACATTCAACAAGGTCAAAGGTAAGTTATAAATTGTGCAAAAACATTAAGTCATTAACGAACTGTTGGAATAATGTTCACTAGCTAACTCTTGAAATGTACATGTTTGCATGAAAATGTATCATGCATAGATAATTCATATTTCAAAACAAATAAGACAAAAGATTATACACAATTGTCGATAAAGTACTTAGCCCACATATCTCGAATCTCGTCTATCTTCACTTGATCATACCATTCAACATTATATGCCTCCAACAAATAAAAAGAAATATAATTACTTTCTTAATAAAATATATACATGAAACTTTAGAAAATTCTTAGTTTTCAATAAATATTTATACCTTCTCAAGATATTCTGAACTACCGGAACATTGTGTGACTATATCGTACATATTTTTCATTACACAATATCCACACTCGTTGGATCCCGGTTGCTGAGCACACTAAAATTTCCAATGAGTTGAAAATTAATATTAACAATTAAACCACTAAAATTTGAAACTTCAATATATAGTTATTGTAACATGTAGATAATACTTTTCATATCTTAATTGATTTCCACATAAGATTGGTCTTCTTATTTTCCCATACGCCCACAATGTTCTAACTACCCTAAAATTGTAATATATATGTGTGTGTGTGTGTGTGTGTGTGTAAAAGTTAAATAAACTCAAGCTTTATTACTCAAAAGACTTTAAACCAAACAAATTAATCCACGTACTTCCAAAATTCAAATTTAAAAATATATTATAAAAGAATTCAATTATAAACGATACCAAACGAAACCTTAGTCATTGATAATTGCTTACATGCTCAAATCCGCCTTGATATCAAATATCCACCTATTATCCTCCAGAGAATCCAAGTACTACAATTTGATTGCCATCATAACATGGGTAACACGAAATGCAATGAGGATAGGGGCTTTTATGTAAGTTCAATTCATTACCTCTGGTGGCAACATTAAATATGAAGGCCACTGAGTGAAACCGCCTTCAGCTACGTCAACTAACTACTGCTGAAATGAATTTGATGCCCGAAGATTCAAGTTCAATGGTTCAGGATATATAGAATCAACTGACACTTTGCAATAACCGGACAGTGGCTCTTGCCTGTGCACCACCATACCAACCTCGGGTGGGTAAACCATTCCGACTCCTACAATTTTAGTCACACCGTTACACAAAGGGTGAGATGACATGGGGTCGGCTTTTTTGAATATTCAAAACAATTGAACAGAATAATGTTAGTTGTAAGAATTGCAATGAAATTAATGCATTCAAAGACATTACAAGACAACACTAAGTACCTCTATGTCACGATATGGCGGGGGATCGACTGAGTGGCATCTACTACAGGTTGGTAGCCTGACAGAAGGACTAGCCGCTGTATATATTTCCATACATCCAACAAGATCCGGTGGTACTTCCATGCCAAGGCGTTGGAAGATCTGCGACTGCATCCTATCGAATTGGGCCTGCATCTGTGCCATAGTATCATGCCTCACTCGTTCAGTGATGCTCGTAGTGACCTCTGCTATTATTACCTGCCTAAGATCATCGATCGACACCACCCCACTTTGTCTTCGCCTCGGCTCTTCAGGTTTGCCGTACACGTCCCTCACAGTGACGTATCCACCATAACCCCTCAGTCGGCCAGGGTTCTCTGCATTGCCTAGAGCAACAGTCAAGAATCCTAGTGTCTCTTTGGGACAAATTTTCCACTGCTGGCATCCTCTTGCATTTCTTTCTGTTTGAAAATTTTCAAGATACATATAAGTGCACGTAAGTTGATGTAATGAAAAAATCAGTAGCGCGATTTATACTTACAATTTTCTCATAAACCGCCTGAAGCCAATCGTAATAGCGATCCTAGGATTGAATGGTTGAGCTAATTGACCCACAAGAGGAGGAGGAAGATAGGGGGTCTGCAACAATCCACTCAGGCCTCCTACGAGTATAACCGGCAGATCCTAAAAAGTGTGGGTGCTTGTTATGCGCTTGACTCTGCTTCACCTTCTCGCTTTTCTCCTAAAAGTCACATCACAACTACTTTTATTTAGATACCCATGCAATGTGAAAGTAATACAAAATTCTACAAGTTCCTCACCCTAAACTTTGGAGTGTCACAATCCTGTTTGAATTTATTCCACATGTCTTTAGTAATGAACGGGTATAGCTCACAAGGAGTTTTATATTTCTTGTGCTGCTTTTTGATGTAATTTTCCACTAAAGAAGCCTTAAACTGTCTCCAACTAATCCCAGCTACTCTCAAAATAACAAGCTTCAACCTGTCATCTTCAAGATTGAATTTCTTCTACAAAACAACAAGATTGAGCAATGCTATAACAACAATGTAAATGAGATGGCAAATTCATACATGTCCACTCAATCGATACATGGACATCCTCCCAAACAAGGTACTTAAGAGTATCTTCAACTTCATGCCAACTGGTGTAGTTTATTGCACATGAATCCAGACCACACTCCCTACATGGTTGGCGAACTGCTTACTAAACGGGCTGATAGGCCTACCAAGTTCATCGAACTCAACTACTCTTGAAGCATAATCCGTCTTCTTCAACTTCTTGCAAGTGTAGGACCTCTCATCTGTTTCTTTTTGCTACCATTTTCATCATCCATCACGTCGTGGCTGCCTGCATATAAAGCACGACATGTATAAATCAATATGATCAACTTCGCATATAGATATCATAATCCAATAACAAGATATTAGTATGACAGACATAAATCAAAATATAAATGATCTTACACAACTACATTGTGATTATGAGCGATGGTCAATCCACAGGCCTTTCTCATGATCCGAACACAAATAATTTGTCTCTAGGTTATCATCCCCTGCAGGAATGTGAGCTACTTCAACTGAGAATGGAGGGGTTTTGTCAAATTGATCATACTCTTTTTCGTCAGCAACATCGTCAATGCCAACTATTCATTTTTTACCTTGAACGACAACTGACCACCTAGGCTCAAAAGGATCAACAACGTAGCAGACTTGCTTTGCTTGAGATGTAAGTATGAAAAGATCATCAAGATAGCATGTCCAACTAAAGTCTACTAGGGTGAAATCCAATTCGTCAACTTGAACACCCCTGCGGTTTTCAACCCATTTACAGCGAAAAAGAGGAACCTTGAGAATCTTCTAATCAAATTACCAAATTTCTTCAATAACACCATAATACGACATTGCAGCATCCCCAACCTTGCATCAGTTGCACTAGAATATGCAGATGACACTGCTACCAACGTCACTCCACTGTTCTACATTGTGCTCTTATCATCTTGACGTTTTGTGTAAAATGTGTACCCATTAATGTCATATCCTTGATAAGAAGAAACACCCCCGGGCTGTACGCCAACCATTTTATTGTTTCTGTAATGGTGTTTGCCGTGTGCGACAACTACTGGATAACTCTATCTTTGAACCATGATATAAATGAGCGACTATGTTCTTTGTTCAAACACTACTCACCTTTTAAAGGATTCTGTTGCCTAAACATGGACATGTGCTCCTTCAAATATGGGTGAACTACGGTAAGGTACTACAAGGCAAGGATGTGATTTATCTTATATTTCAGCTGTGGGCACAAATGATTTGAATCTAATCATACCTTTACCTCCTAGTCGACCCTCGTGCCGTGATTCAGGAATACCAATGGCTTCCACCCCATCTAGGTAATCAGTACAAAATTCAATTACCTCCTCAGTGGCATAACCTTCAATGATACTGCCTTATAGTCGAGATCGACTTCTCACGCCTCCTTTCAGAATACCTATGTACCTCTCAAACGGGTACATATACCTCAAGAACACCGGACTACAAATCTTAATTTCTCTCACCAATTGAACAATTAAATGCACCATAATGCCAAAAAATGATAGCGGAAAATACATTTCCATCTGGCATAGAGTCATAACAACATTAGCCTGCAAAGCATCTAACGCCTCTGGATCAACTGCCTTGCCACAAATTTGTTGAAGAAAAAGTAAAGCTTAGTTATGATATGTCTAACATATTTTGGCAATATACCTCGTATTGCAACTGGCAAAAAATGTTGCATTAAGACATGACAATCATGAGACTTCATACCAAATTTAAGTCTTTCATCGAGACAAGCCTCTTGATGTTAGATGAATAACCAGATGGAATCTTAATAGCATTCAGGCACTCACAAAAACTTGTTTTCTCTTATTTAGACAAGGTATATTCTTGACTCATGCGATGCCAACTGGTCTTGTATCCCCATTTCAACCATATTTTTTTCTAAGTTTGACACCATCTTTCATCTTTGTTGGGATATTCAATAACGTTCCGATCACACTATCGTAGACATTCTTCTCCACATGCATTACATCGATAGAGTATCTAACTTGCAAGTGCTGCCAGTATGGTTTTACCAAACACAACGTTTACATCTTGAACTCTTTCATAAATCTGTTTTCCTGTTAATAGCAAGTGGACAACTAGAGTCTCTGTTTTCCTATTGAAAGCCTTTTTCTTCTTTTGATACGGGTGGTCACAAGGGAGAAATGCTCGATGACCCATGAACACATTTTCTTGCAGTTATTCAACCAAAGACCAATCGTCTCATCTTCACAAATGGGGCATGCTTTGGCTCTTTTGGTAGTATAACATGACAGGTTACCACATGCTGGAAAGTCATTTATGGTGTAAAAAATCATGGCCCGCAATGTGAAATGCTTCTGGTCATATGCATCAAATACTGACACGCCTTCATTCCATAACAACCTCAAATCGTCAATGAGTGGTGCAAGATACACATCTATATCGTTACCTGGCTGTTTAGGCCTCGAAATCAACAATGACAACATGATGTACTTCCGCTTCATACACAACCAAGGAGGAATATTGTAACATACCAAAAGAACCGGTCAAGTACTATGTCAACTGCATATTACCATGTCGGTTCATTCCATATGTACATAGACCAACCCTAAGATTCCTATCTTCTCCACTGAATTCAAGAAAAATCCCGTTAATGTTCCTTCTCTAAGGAGAATTTGCCGGATGTCTGAGTTTTCCTTCTTCTTTCCTCCCATCGACATGCCATCGTATTTTCTTCGCATCCTTTGCATTCACAAATAGGCGTTTGAATCTAGGTATTACTGGGAGATACCATAACACCTTTGCTGGAAGGCCTTTTTTCTCACTTTTATCATTGATGTCCTTTCTCTTATACCGCAATGCCCCACACTTTGGACACACATGCAAGTCCTTGTACTCATGTCGATACAAGACACAATCATTTGGACATGCATGAATCCTCTCAATTCCATACCTAACGGACATAACAATTTTTTTGTCTCGTAGGTCGAGTTAGGAAGCTCGTTATCTTCGGGAAGCATGTCTCTTAGAAGTTCCAATAACCTCGGAAAACTCTTGTCACTCCACCCATTTTTTGTTTTCAATTTATACAATTTGAACACGGTAGATAACTTTGTAAACTTACTACATCTAGGAAATAAAGGCTTCTCTGCATCGATAAACTTGCCGTCGAAAATGTAAGGAGTCTCAATGAAATCATCTTGTATATCACGCATAATTTCATCTATCCAATCATTCTGGACAATGTCATCTTTTCTACCCACATTAATCTCATCACTCTTGTTTACAGTGTTCTCCTCCTCAGCACCCTTGTCGTGCATTTAAAAACTTTGTGCATTCAATGGTTTTCTTAAAAATAAATCTTTCAAAAGAAAGGTGAATCAAAGGGATTTGTTACTCACTACGTACTTTGTACTCACACCCTATTTTCTACAATCTTGTAGATGATTGAACGCATGATAATCAAGAAGCAAGCCTGGGATTGGAGCATGTCGGCGAACGGGAGTAGAGTTTTGCACGTAGTGGAAACCTATCTTTGAAGCTACTACAAATACAATTATGAACTCAGTACCTTTTGTATTAATAAGTATGTCCACCTCTCTATAATATATATATTTACGCCTTATAATATATTTATATATATATGATGGAATGAATGGATAGTCCTTGTAATGATTTGAAGCTTACTTTTCAAGGTAAAAGCTTTCTAATGATTTGGCTTGCTTTGGTAATCAATGAAATATACTTATTAATATAACTTGTTGTGTTCTTCAAATTTTATTGAAGAACCTAGTTTTAATGATTCTTTAAAATTTAACAACTTGTTAGTTTAAGTAATTAACTTTAAAGAATGTTAAACTATATAAGACATAAACAATTTGTTCATTAAGTACGTCTTGTCGCCGCTATTTGTATTGAAGCTTCCACTCTCGAACTTATGAACTTATATAAGATATTCAATATAATTGAAAATTAGCGGGGCCGTGACACACGCCATGTATGAATCCACTGAGTATGCATGTACATCACTACAAGAAATTTGAGTTTTTACAACAGCAAAATACTGTCCCAAAACGCTACAAAACTATCACAAAAACTTTTTGCCACAGCATTGTCACGTTTATTGAGCTGTGGTATTTAATGGGCTTAACAAAAGCATTTGTCATAGTAAATAGCCGTCACAAATAGTATGTGCCACATCATTGCAACGGTTTTTTTCTAGTTGTCGAATATAGTATGTTTTAAGTACAACTTATATGCAATAGACAAAAATTGTTGTAAATGATACTATTGCCATAGTTTTCTCTCCGTCACAAATAAACTAAATTTGCATTGAATATTTGCTACAACCTTATTTCCGTGACAACAAGAAAATATTTACCACAGCTACAAAGTCATCACATGCCGTTACAAATTAGCTAAGTATGGTATATTTGTTACGACATTATTACCGTTGTAAAAAGCGCATTTGCTATAGCTATAACGACGTCACAAAATGTAATATTTTATTTTTCGATTTCATTTTGCCACATCTATTTTTTGTCGTTACAAATGATGCCCGTTGATTTTCATCTACATTATCATGTCATCTCTAATAATGAACTAGTTTGTAATTCAATCAAAGAAATTCTAATACTTCAAAAAACAAAGCTGATATCATTCAGATTAATGTATGATTAAAGTATATTTTCAACAAACTTGTAAATAAGTTAAACATCTAATATCAAAAACTAACACTTTATTCAAAACTAGTTAAATATCTAATATTCAAAATGCCTAATATTCAAAACTAATATCCAAAACTAACACTTATTTAAATTCTAACTCATGTTAGAATGAATTTATTTGCCAGTTTTTAAAATAAACTAAAAACCAATATGATTATGCTCATCTTCCTCTCTTTTGATCCCTTTAGTTCACTTTGCCAACTTCTCCTTCAAGCAAGTGGCACCTATTACAGAAACAACAATACAACATAATACACCACAAAATTTCTCTATAATAAGAAAGCATAATGTAATTAATAGTTATCACATACCTCATGAAGAGGACAAACGTCGATTTTGATCGCTAGTAGTTAGATCTATGCACGAACTTGATGTCTCTGGAACCTATACACATTAGATATATAAGCATCAATAGAGCAAGATAATAGATAATCAAAATAAACAATATAGCAAGATCACTATTTGTAGGACAATATAATTTGGACTGGAAAGATGATGCCTTAGCTGCAATGTATCATCAATCAATTGCGAAAAAAAGAGTTACGACATGAAAAATCTTAAAACCATGCAAATTTTCAAATTCAACACACACCAACACTTACCAGGGGCGCTGGAGATAAATTAGACTTCAAATGATCAATCTCTGAGCGTAAGGCATCTAATATTTCCTCATGAGCCTTGATCCTTTGCTCATATCTTTCTTCAACAATTTTCAATTTTTTATCATATTGTGCCTCTACTTCATTCTTTCTTTTAACTTGTGCTGATGTTGGACCTAAACCCATTGTTCGTACACGACCATGTCCTTCATGTCCCATGATTGATTCAAAAATCCTATCTCTTACTTCTTCTAATTCTTGCTCTTCTAGAGGTAGCTTTGTAATTTCCTCATCAAAATGATCCTATAATACACATATACAAAACCATGAATTTCATAATAAACTAGAACTAATTCTCATAGGGACAAAGTACATAAAGCATACAATGATTCATGAGTCTGCTCATCCTTTGGATTACCGGATGCATCAGTTCACATTTTGATCCACACACTTACTTTATCAATACGATTTCCAGCAATTGTCATCTAAAATTTTTAACACTTACTCATTTATGAAAATCTTTATCTATTTATATATAATACCTCTCGTCGAATATCGGCACAAGTTCTTCCTGTATGATGAGGAGGCCCTGACTGCTGCCGATTTTGCTTGTTCTTTTCTGCAATAGCCTATGGATAAGTAAATAACTATGATTGTAAAACAAAATCCGCAACAAAGATTTCTTAAAAAAATTAGAAAAATATTTATAAAATGAATTACTTCAAACTTCACACTATGTAAATATAATTCTAAGCTAGTAAAATGAATAGGCATTATCCACTGTGTAACCCTTATCAAAGTCTCAAGTTGTATATTTTTCCTTTAAGTTTCTATGAAAATTTGGACAGAATGTCCCCCGTAGATTTGCCTTATTCAATCTAAATAATGCAACATCCTTATACACATATTATATTTAAACAATATATATCTCCATTCCAATCTCCAAACTTAAATAATTAAAATTTTGAGAAACCAAGAAACAACAGAAAATCTGCAACCTTAACCAATAAACCATGAAACAGAAATTAGACCCACCAAAAGTAAAGACAACAAACAAAAAATGTCTCTAATCATGCAGCTCCTAAGAAAATGCTTTATTAGATAACCAATTTAGGAATTCAACATATTTCCAAAAATTTAAACAACTTTCATTATAGGCATGCAAAATTGTACCTTTGCTTTCTCAGAGCTCCAATATTCAACTAGCACACTCCATTGTTCTTTTTGTACCTCGTTAGGAGCATCAGCCAATTCGTCTATTTCTTTTCCATCAAAGTATTTTCTTTTTTACTCTACTCTTCCAATTACGCCATTTTTCAGCAACAGATTTGAAACAAAAATCTTTAGTTGCTACTGGTGCATTTGTTTTGTCCTGTGTTGCTTAAGAAATTAGATTCTTGAATCATAGAATAAAATAGTCTAGTAAAGCTACCAAAATGATTAAAGACTAAATCATACAATAAAAGATTTGATTACAAATTAAAATTTTGTTACCTGAACTTCCTTCCAAATGGATGTCAAAATATCAGCAGGCATATCTGTACATGTTGTATAAGTTAGAGGCACCCTCATTCCATTTTGTGCTATTTTATCAATAAAGTAACGAACTGTTTTTTCTTATCACCAACTGGTTGGTTCATATCATTCCACTCAACTTCTAACTTCTCTCCTGGTGCAATTCGAGGACCTATAGCAGGACCTCGACCTCTCTTCTTGCTAGCACTGACTTCTGAATTAGATTATATAATCATTTACAAACATATTGAAGCAACTCAATCATCCTCGCTTGAAGAAACTATAGAACCATACGAAATAGAAAAACTATAGATGTGATAATAGCCAATAACAACCTTTTTATTACTAGATACAGAACATTACCTGATACAGTATTTTCTATATTGTCACTACTATCCATCAAATCATCTGGAAGTGATTCAGCAAGATTCATTATTTGTCTGATTGACACATGCTTCACAAATACTATCTTGCATGGTCCATCCTCGATTCTTTCTTCTGGCCATGTTTCAACAATCTGGTTCTAAAACTCTAACAAAGATCAATTATGAGCATAAATATATCAATTAACTGCCAAATAAGCGATAAAGAACAATAAGATTATTTCTATTGATGTAATATATATAGAGTCTTAAATTTGCAAACCATTAATTGTCAAGAAAAAAATCAACTAGAACAGTAAAAAAGAGTCTGCACACGTGAAAACATGCTGCTCATCAAGTTCTTGAAGATAAAACAAAAAATAGAAGTTTAAAAATACACAATGTGTGAATGAAAAGAATATGATGGACAATATGCAAACACTATTCCTCAACTTTCGGCCTAACTTCAATGTCAACATCCATGCCTTCTACCCCATCTCTGATCCAAACAACTTCTTCATCCCATGTAAAACATGCATTCTGATCTAAATTTTGTTCACTGAAGGGTTCAGCTTCATATATATCAAACTTATCTCGCCGCGCCATTTGTAAAACCACATGCCAACTTGATTCTAATGGATCAGCAACATAGTAGACTTGCATTGCCTGTGAAGCCAAAATGAAGCGCTCATTGCTTTCTAAGTTGTCTTTGTACATACAATGTTGAAATTTACTAACGTGAACCCGTAACCGTCATACTTTAACCCCTTCTGATTATCTATCCAATCACACTTAAATAATACATGTATCCGGTCACTGTATCGTACTTCCAAGATGTTAGTTAACACTCCATAATATATAACATCACTAGCAATGGGATTTTTATCCTTCACGCTAGAATAACTCATTGTTTCAGCTTTTACAACAACACCACTATTTTGAGTAGGTCTAGCACTTTCATAGGACTTAGTACGAAATTTGAAACCATTGACAATGTATGCATTAAATGAGTACGCATCTAATTCAGGTCCAGCAGCTAATGCATTAATTTCATCAGAGAATTCTTCATTTCCGACCCTCTTCTCCTCTTCAACCTACATATTAATTAGTGAGTCAAATAAATGAGCCAAGAAAATATTTTGCATTTCATTATAAATTCTAATTCTCATTTGACTTACATATTTCTTAAACCAAACATAAAACGATTCATTATGAATGCGCTGGACTTCACGATCACTAATACGCCCCCTGGATGAGATCTCTGCACGATGTATGCTGCAAATAATTGAAGTTTAATGATATCCAGCTAATTATGTAGCTTATACAATGCATAGCAAGTATGAGTTTACTTACTCAGCAAAAGGCCTAATAACATCATTGTTCATTAGCACGTAGCGGTGAGCTTGCACCTACGTGATCGTGTTGAGCCTAACATGAGTCCCTTTTCCTAAAGCACGACAAGAATCACCTAAACTACCCAGCCTACTAGCTCGTTAGATTTAGTCTCCACATCATTTAGATATCTTGTACAAAAATTCATGCACTCTTCCATTAAATATCCTTTCGCAATAGAGCCTTTTGCAAAAGTTTTATTTCGTAAATATTGCTTCAATGTAAACAAATACCTAAAAACATAGCGATTTAAAAGAAATTAAAAGTTTAACATCATATATCATTTACAATTATTAGCAAAATGAAGAATTTTCAATATACCTCTCAATTGGATACATCGATCAAAATGGCACAGCTCCGCCTAGTAATGCCTCCTCAGCCAAATGAATAGGCAAATACTCCATTATATCAAAAAAGGCCGGAGGAAAAATCTTTTCAAGATGGCAGAGCGTGAGAGCAATTCGATCTTTGGCCTTTTTTAGATCTGCTTCAGAATTTACTTTCGAGTAAAGTTGTCGAAAGAAATTGCTCAACTCAATTAAGGCTTCAACTACTGGCTTAGGCAGAGATCTATGAACAGCTAATGGAAGGAGTTGTTGCATTAAAATGTGACAATCATGACTTTTGAAACCTGAAATGACTTTTTTGTCCATGTTAACACGCCTAGATATATTGGATGCATATCCATCTGGAACTTTGATCCCCTTCAACACTTTGCAAAATGAATGTTTCTCATCTTTGCTCATATCAAATAATGCAAGAGGCAAGTATAATTTTCCATTATTCTTTGATATAGGGTGCAGTGACTTTCGTATCTCCATTGCCTGTAAATCCAATCTTGCCCTCAAGTTATCTTTTGATTTTCCATCAATGTCTAATAATGTGTGAAGAATGTTATCACAAAAATTTTTCTCAATATGCATGATGTCAAGATTATGTCGAATTAGATATCTTTCCAATATGGCAGTTCAAAGAAAATACTCTTTTTTTTCCAATTACCACAAGATGATTCCCAGTTGTCCCTCTTTCTTTTTTTTACATCATCCTCTTTGTACTCAGTCAACACTCCACCCAATTTACTCAAAACTTGAGTTCCAGATAATCGACTAGGTGCAATTCCAAATTCTTGTTTTCTATCAAAAGATGCTTTATCCTTCCGAAACTTATGTCTTGGGTGCAAGAATCGGCGATGCCCCAAATAACATGTTTTACGTCCATTACTCAACCTATAGTATTTAGTTTTATCTTCACAATATGGGCAAGCCAAGAATCCCTTTGGACTATAACCTGACAAGTTAGCATACGCGGGAAAATCACTAATTGTCCATAACAAAGCTGCTCGTAGCCTGAACATCTGATGGCATGAAGCATCAAATGTCATTGCACCTTCATTCCATAATTCCAATAGTTCCTCAATAAGTGGTTGTAAGAATACACCAATCTTATTACCTGGTCCATCAATGAGCATAGACAAAATAAAGAAAGGTTGCTTCATACATATCCATGGTGGCAAATTATACGGTATGAGGACAACCGGCCATGTGCTGTGAGATGTGGACAATGTTCTAAACGGATTGAACCCATCAGTTGCTAATCCGAGTCTGACATTTCTATAGTCACTTGTAAAATCTTTATTTACCACATCAAAATGTTTCCAAGCTTCCGAATTTGCTGGATGCCTTAATATGCCATCTTTCCATCTCCCTTCTTCATGCCATCTCATAAGTGAAGCAGTTTTAGATGACATAAACAACTTTTGCAATCTTGACGTCATTGGAAAGTATCTCACCCGCTTTTGACTAATTCTTTTGCTATTAAATCTGTCCGCACGACAAATATGGCATTTATCTAATTCCTTGTTGTTTCCCCTAAATAGCATGCAATTATTAGGACAAGCATCATATGCTTCATATTTTAATCACAAATTATTAATTATTTTTTGAGCTTCATAGTATGACGTTGGTATCTTAGCAAAATGTGGAGATACCTCTCTCAACAACTCTAGTAGCATAGCAAATGACTTGTTTGTCCATCCAAACAAGACTTTTAGGTGCAAGAGATGAACAATGAATGACAATTAAGTGAATTTTTGACATCCTGGATAAAATTCTCCTTCAGCATCTTCTAATAGTTTCATAAACTCTTTTGTTCGCTCCTCAGGTCCATCCGTCTACTCAGTGTTCTCAAAAACATTACTAGTATGAGGCATTCCAAATACTTCATGCACCATAGCAACCATATTTTCCACATCGGATTGCAGCGTAGTTTCAACCGGTGGATGTGGTTGACTTGACACATAATTTTCACCTTGATAGACCCAATTTGTGTACCCCTTTGTGAACCCCCACATTAGAAGGTGTGAATAAACCTCATTTCGTGTTTCAAAGTATCGATTGTCACAATCCTTACAAGAACAATATATTGTTGAGGTCTCATTTTTCCCTATGAATGTGAAATTCAGAAACTCTTCTACTTTGTCTTTATAATAAGTTGAAAGTCTATCCTTTGAATTTATCCAAGTTCTGTCCATGGCTAATGGTAAATTCAAACAACATAAAGTAAATAATTAGCAACGAGTGATTAATTTTGACTTGATCCAAGCTCTGTCCATAGAGGTAGAACGCACATTTGAATTACGTAGATTATTTAGTTAGTAATGATGGATCAACTTTAATGATGGAAAAGAGGGATAATTCTCTATATAGCATGGTGAAGTCTAGTGCAAATAATAATTCTCTGTATAGCATGATGAAGTCTAGTACAAAGAAAGTTAACCCTTTTCAAATTATAAAGCCTCTACAAGAAATTTATACGAATACTACAAGAAATCCGCATACAAAACTATATGTCGGTGAAGTTGAATCTATTCGGATGATAGAATCTTTTTAACTAAAAGATTTCTTTACAGTAAGTCTTTTGCCTTCAATTCTTCATTTGTTCTTTGAATCTATTCGGATGATAGAATTTTTTAACTAAAAGATTTCTTTACAGTAAGTCTTTTGCCTTCAATTCTTCATTTGTTCTAACTTTTGTTATTTATTTATCTCAGCACATTGTTTGTCAGTTGGCTAAGATTTTAATTTTTTGTTATGGGCTTGTTTAGATTTTCATGAATCTCTACTTATTTATATGTGGTATAGATCTTGGTATTAGGTTCTATAGCAACCGTATTTTCATAAATGAAAATTTCCACCTAAAAGATCTTAAAGAAATTAAAGCGTGTCGCTACCACCCTGATCCTTTATTTAATAATTAGTCACGGTAAAGATTTTAAAGGATTTGCATCTCGTCGATTCATTTTAAGGAAGAACGTAAATTTTCATAATCGAACCTTATCTTTTCTGAATTTTAAATTCGAACCAATTAATTGATTAAGTCTATTATCCAAGAATTTCGGCCCAAATCTTATCCAAACCCAATTCTTACCTATTTCAAATTCTTGGCCCATTTAACCTAGGCTTTTAAACAATCTTAAGGCCCAATTTTCAGGCCCATTTTGAGTTAATTCCTGTTGTTTTCTATTGGAGCTCGTTTTCTACTAGACTTGGGTATTGAATTTCAGCTTAACTGCGATTAGTTTACCATTTGTCCCCACATTCGGATAATCCAAACACAGCAAGAAGTCACGATCAAGCTTTTCCCCTATCCCTCTCCCAATTGCACCACGTTCCAACTCTTATTTCCCTACTGTACATACATATATGTAAGTAGACTACACCATTCCAGATACACATTCATACAAAATACAAACACAAACCAAGAAACAGTTCATCAGAGTCCCTCGACGACTTCGCAAGCACAATCAGTTTTTTTCCACGAAGGTATATACATCTGTACACAAACAAGAACACACACGCACGTTCTTGGCAGCCACTGCTGCCCTCCTCTCTGAACCCGGTCCGCAGCCACTGCCGCTGTACACCCACGCCGCGGCCATTGCCGTTGCCGGCCAACACCACCCCGGCCACCACTTTCGTCCCAAAACAAATCCCAAAACCCAGAAATTGGCAACCCTCTGCCTTGTTCTCTTCATTTTCATCAACCTAATTCAGAAAAAAAAACATTTAGGTCAAAAACAACCGTCGGACGACACATTGCCGTCCAACCACCACCGCCACCGTCGACCTTCATATCTTGAACACCCGAACCTGTTCGCCTACCCCAATCGACCCTAGTCGTCTTCACTGCCTACTCGATCCATACTTCCTCAACTGTGATCCCCTTGTCGCTCGAACCACCACCAAATCGAGGCTAAAACCGAGCCTTCATCATCCACCGAACCCTCCGTCTTCTTGAACCCGAGCCACCACGAACCTGAGTCTTCGAATGCAGACCCCTATCTCACTCTGATGCTCGACCCCAAACCGAACCTCCACTCTCCGTGAACTCTCTGCCCCTTGAACCCGAGCCTCGGTCGAGCCCTCCTCGAATCGTGACCCACCTAACCCGCGACTCCCTCTCTCCACCGCTCGAGCCTTCGCCAACCCTTGAACCCAACACCATCCGCGCGCCTCACCCGAACCCCATCGAACCCTAAGCCTCACACCAATACCTCCCATCGCCTTCGCCTCTCGTGTCTCGCTCTCTGTCTCAGACAATTTGGGGCAAAGGGATTAAGATTAGGGGATAAATGAAACCCGATTTTGCGTCTCAGGTCCCCACGTTTAAGTCCGTGTCGTTTTAGCCCCTGTATTCTGTTTGATATCTCAGTTGGTCCCAAATCTTGTCTTACAGCCGAGTTCAGTCCCTTCAGTTTTGAAAGAGTCTAAGTTGACCTGAAATATTTCTGTCAAATTGATTTTGACCCTTTATTTTTAAAAGAACCCAAGTTGGCCGAACACTTTCTGTTTAGTCGATTTTAATCCCTTGATCTTTGAGATACTCTATTTCAGTCCCTAAAGTTCCGGTTTCACCTGTCCTAATTCCTCAACTTTTAAAATACTCTATCCTAGCCCTAATGTTTTACAAAATTATGTTTTAGCCCAAAACTTCTATAAGTTCACATTTAAATCTATACTTTTATTTAATTTCCAATATTTCCAAATTTCTAACTTAAAATCTATTTATTATTTGATAGACGAGACGTGGGATTTGACGAACTAGTACCCAATAGCTCAAACTCAGGAAAAGAAAAGCATTGAGAGGTAGATTCCTTACTAAAATTGTTTTAAAAGTTATATGCGTACTTTTTATGAAAGTTATGATGCAAATACATGTTACTTGTTTATGCATGTGCTTACGTGATTATGGCAAGATATGAAAGTATGCGCATAATTAGCTCACCGTAATCGGGAGCCCACAGATTTAGCTCGTTATTTAATGGGCCCACAGACATAGATAACTTGCTTGTATTAATACAAGCCCACAGACATAAATTTCATGGGTACATTGTGTTAAATAGCGTAATATGTGTTGCAATGTTTTAAAATCAGTGCGCAGGGATCTACTGAGTGTTTCTTGAAGCACTCACCCCTTTATTTCAAACATTTCAGGGTCTGGAGCTGGCAGCGACACGACCGAGGATGGCAATTGAACAGAAAAAAATTAACATTTATTCGATATTGCCTCTATTTATTTTCATCTAAAGTATATCCAAACAGTGCTGCTATTTTCAACATTAAATAGTGGACAACGGTTTAGTTTAAGTGTTGATTATTGACAATGGCTACATTAGAAGCTGTTTACAAAATATTCTTATGTTATTACAAAAAAAAAAAAATTTATCCACACATTTTATTATATTGCCCTCAAAGAAGTTTATAGCATCTTAAGTGCTTAGAATTCGGGGCGTTACAGGTTCTCTGTCCTAAATACATGTTCCTATCTTGGTTTAGTTATTTTGTTTATTGAATTACTCTACAGAAAAAAGAAAATTTAAAACAATTTAGCAACTACAGAAGCTAAGGATACATGGACCATTTGCTTAATTTATTTTCCAAGTTTGTTTGAACAATTAGTGGTAACTATTGGGTTTGGAAAATCAGAATTTTCCCCCCAACTAGAAGATTTTTTTGGTTCATATAAGAACATCGTGGATAGGTTGCGTTGTTCCTTTCATGAATTTGTTAGTTGCTTGAAATTTCAGATTTTAGCCTAGTTTGAGATTTTGATGCAGTATATCAATACTTTATGTACACTGCTTATGATTTTTCTTTAAGTCCAAGAGGAGAAGGATTGATGTGAACCATTATTCATTGTGAAAACAGAGATTAAAACAAGCAATAAAAACCCTCCATAATATTACAAGTAATTTCCAATCATATTGTGTTAAAAAATAATCTGAAAAATTGTATCAATGCTTCTAGGATCCACTATTGAGCTTGTAAGACCAGTTAAGAATTTATTAGTCACGGTATACATGGCAATTGTTATGGACTATTTATAGGTTCTGTTTGTTGCTGTTTAAACCACAAATTGAAGGAGGCGCATCCATTCTCTGGCATTAAAGAGTCATGGATTTATCACTTTTGAAATCCATATCTAGAAAAATTGCAGCCTTTTTCTTTTATAGTAGAGTTTTGGTGGATGATATAAATGGTCTTGAGGAAATTAATTGTATCTTGTAATTTGGTTAACAGTTGACATTGACTTGATGTGAACCATACTTTGGTAATTTTAACTAGTGTATATTACTGCTCCACTTGTTTGCTATTATAATTAATTTTTTTTATAAGAGAAACAAATAGCATGCTTTAGGTTGATAGTTTTATTTCAAACTCTAGAACAAACTAGTGCAATGAACATATTCCTGGCAGTGTTAAAAAACTCCACAAGATTCACCGTGGACCATTCTCATTCTATACCATGTAACATGCCATACTTGTATGACATATGGTTCCTTTTTTTTTTATGAGGAATCGACAGATGGTTCATTGTTAAAGTGGATATATATCTAAACTAACCTTACATGCATGCGTTGACATTTTTAGAGATGAGTTATTGTTCTTGGTCTTCATTCGGTAATACCGCTTTTAATTTAAGCTTTAACCTTACAACTCTAACCAATCACTAAACAAATGTGCTTCCTGATACATTAAAAAAGGCTAAAATCAGCACACCTATAGTTTACACAACAAGCAAAAAAAAAAAAAAAAACAGAGAATATAAATCCACTTATCAGAAACAATTAATCATAAAATCATTCACTAATTAAAAAATATAATCAACACTGTAGGCTCTACATCTCTTAATAAGTATGAAATTATGGAGCCTTACCTGATTAGAGAACTCAAAAACCTGGATTTTGTTCAAGACTCACAAATCTAAAAACCAAAAGAAAAGGAAACTTGAATTAATATCTGAATATATACACCTAAAAACCATGAAGCCATGAATTTAGAACAAAACATAAAGAATTAGCATCAAGAAATTCACAATTCCTAGTTGAGATTTACCTGGAATTTTTAGTAACGAGCCTTCCGCTGGAATCTGGTGACAAATAAAGAGAATTGGACTTGTGTGAGATAATTCTGAATTAGGGAAAGAACGAACTTACAGGTGATGGATGAAAAGAATTGGTCTTGTGAGATAGAATTCTGGAATCGGGGAAGAACGAACTGGTCTTGTGAGATAAAGTTCTGAAATATTGGAAGAACGAATGAAAGAGGGGTGGGAGGGAGGAAGAACGTGCATACAGAAAGAGGGCGGGAGGGCAATAAGTTTCGGGGGATATTTTGGCGGGTTGTGAAAGAATGAGGGGTTTAGTTGCAACGGTCTTTTGCCCACTGTGGCAAAAGATATATATTTTATTTAATACGGTAAATAAAAGATTAATAACATACTATATTATTTGTGAAGGTCAATTTAAAAATGTGGTAAAATATAACCTTTTTAATGATAGTCGAGTTTTCTGTCACACAAATTCTTTTTACCACTGCGTATTTGCCACTGCTGACAAACTGTGGCAAAAAATTCAATTATTTACGACGGTAAATTTTGCCATCGTATAAGGTATATTCGCTACAATATATGTAGTCGTGACAAATAACTCATCACAAAAACCCGATTTTCTTGCAGTGCATGTAAGTAATTAATATATGGGAGGAGTGTCTCATGATATTATCAGCCATCAGAAGGCGGCGAGTTAAGTATTGTAATGAAGTGAATGATTTGCGTGATCAGGCCCCGTATAATGCACCGCCTGGATGGCTGTCCGAGTATATATACCACTTAGCGGCTCAGCGGCTCGCTAACCAGGTATATATACTGGATGCAATATTGGAAGCCCGACAGTTCGACAAACTGCATATACATATTGGACGTAGTATTTGGGCCCCAGTCGACGTATGTTGATATGGACAGGCCTTGTCATGCAACAGTGTTTTATTCAAGGGACGTGGGCCCTATATGCTTGGTTATGTGTGGGAGCATCACCTCATTTATTAGATATCATCAACATGTCATGCATGTTATTATATTTACCTTTATGACTCACGTAGCTGCTTTGTATTGTGTAAATTTATATACCAATAGTGTGGAGTATTAGAAGTTCAACAAAGGTCTGACTAAGATACGCTATGCGATGCAGATTTTATCGGGATAAATCATTCTACTGCGGTTGGTAGACTAAAATACTATGCTTTTTAGGGATGGGGCGTTACAAAAAAGTGGCGGGAAAATTGTGATAAGGTTTTATCGCAGGCTCCTTTCATTTAATTAGTTTATAGATTTTATCAAAAAATCCAAAAAATAAAAGAAAAGATGGAGAAGTTGACGGAAAATTGATTCAAAGTGATTGACTAACTTGCAGAGTCGAGATTTATGGTTGAAATGACGGGAAATTTAATTTTGGAATAAGAAGATAATTTTGGGCTTATTAATGTTGGTTAAATATATGTAACCTAGTTAATAAAATAAAACAAAGTCCAAATATTATGAAAAACTAAACGGCCAAGTTTTTCAAGAGAATTATTAAATAATCAAGGTGAGATGCTAGTTTTGACAAGTGATAAAGAGCAGAAAAACCAAAATTTATAATGACTCTTGTATTATGTATATATATTGATAGATTAGCATAGAAATTTAGATTAATAATTAATTTTATAAAAAAATCCAAAAAAAAAAAAAGGAAAGGAGGGGAAGTTGAATCAAATGGATTCGAAGTGATTGACTCAATTACAGAACCAAGATTTATGGTAGAAATGGCTAGGAAATTTAATTTTGGAATAAAAAGATAATTATGAAAATGTTAATTTTGATTAAATATATCTGATTAATAAAATAAAACAAAGTCTACATATTATGAAAAAAATCAGACATCCAAGATCTTCAAGAGAATTATTATATGTTCAAGATGAAATATCAGTTTTAGCAAGTGAAAATGTAATGCCTCGGATTTCAAAAATCCAAGACGTTATGTTGTTTAAAATCATCTTCTTAAAGCGGAATACAACGTAAAAATCAAGTGGAAAAATCTTATCTTGGTACTTATAGTTGATTTGTCTGAAATAACTTTGAAATTGAACAATAAAAATCATACAATTTTGAAATCTAAATAAACAATAAACAATAATTCTCAAAATTCTAATATCTAGCCACTATCCGTCGATCCCTCATCGACCTCAAAACTCGAAAAGTGTTAATTTTGGAAAAGAATGAGTATGAAAATATACCCAGTACACTTCAGTGCATTACCAACCAATTCATATTATAATCCAACATGTAAATATACAATTAGTTCTTTCTTGTGCGATCTTGAATAATCATTGAGGACAAGTATCATAACTGAATGCAGGTTCTCATTACGCGTATAATAATAAAGAGATCTTAAGCATATAATAATATACAATCCTTCTTATAATCACACATTCACATTCAGCATTCATAATATAAATCAATTAATAGTGCACAAAACTTTAAGAAAAAGGTCAATAAAAAATAAGAGTCTACATTAATGTCAGTGAACTTGTACTAGTTTGTAAAAAAAGTTATTCTCTTATGAATCTTCGAGTCATAACTTAGGAAAGCTTTTGAATGACTCATCATGCGAAGATTAAATTGCACCATGTAAAACGATGGAATTGCTATCTGATAATAATGGAATTTTCTTGGCAAGCTCTCTAAAATCTCTCTTCAAAATACTCTATGAATTAATTATGGGATACAGTCTTCATGTGTTATCATATATTTATAGCACTATATATTACGAATCCGCATTGTTCAAGGCTTAGGTATCCTGCAATTTGTCTCCAAGTTAACATAGGATTATGACTAATTTTGCACTTAATGTAATTTATATATATTAATTATAAGAGAAGTTTGTCTGGTTTTGTATCTCCTACCACTAGTTTGGCATTTTAAGCTCATTGATGACATCATTAGTGATGTCACTCGTGTACCAAAGTGCCTTTTTTATTTTATTTTATTATTTTTACTGTATTTAGCTTCTTCATTATTTGTAAATTCTATACTTGACGTTTCCTCCATTTTCTCATTCCCAACCTATTACTCTCTCCTCTAACAGAACACTGATCTATTTTTAATTGCATAACGTTCAATCAATTTTTGAATCATCAGATGATATGGTACAATGTATCGTTTTTGCTATATTTTTCCTTAATTATTTTTTCCCTTGTTTGATATTCAATCTCCTATGAGTTTATATTATTTTGATTTGTATTGATCTTATTGATATCTTAATTTTTGCAGTCTTCTTCGGGTTAGACTCTATTTCTACTAGAATGGAAGTAAATTTATGCATTTCCTAATTTTTGGCGGATCGAGTTGCAGATGTGTATAGGTTTCTTGCTTGATTCTCTTCAATCTTTTACTATCTCGAAGTATAGAACAAAGATGGGATTTCGGTTCGGTTCAAAGTTTTATTTTCAGTATGATTTCTTCCTAGCTAGCTATATATGTATATATATATATATTTTTTTTTTTCCAAAATTTAGGGTTTTTTTTAATGTTCGCTTATATAAGTAGGTTTTGTGTATTGATATGTTTAATCTTTCAAACCTTTTAGCAATTGTGTTCCAAATCTGGGCTCAAAATTCTATACTCGGTAGGAACCCCAATTTCTATTTTCTTGCTTTTATTGTTCATATGCTCTATGTAAGAATAAGTATTGGGCTACTGTATTTGTATTCAAGTGAAACATCATGTTAGCATTATTTTGGTATTCTAATTCTATTTCATGTAATAAATTGATTGTCATCAACTTTTCAAGATTGACTTGTTTGGTTTTCTGTTGTCCTTAATAAGTATGATGTAGCAAGTATTTCCCCACTTAAGTAAAATGAATAAATGTCTAATTTACATTACACAATGCATTGTAGAGAGCGTGCTATACATGTTCAGTCTGTGTGAGAAGACTTAATTGCACCAAACTTGTGTAAGTTGTACTACTCTCTTGCTAAATGGAAAGTTTTATTATATTTCTTATGGATTTCAGAACTCTCCACCTATCTTTGATTGTAAAATATTCTAGATTTTATAGGAAATGCTATTTATTAAGTTTGTTTTAATATTATTTGTATTATTAACATTCTTGAAGAATCTTCTAGATTTTGGCCTTAAGCATCGCTAATTTTGAGTCTACGTAATACTTAATTTCTTCAATATTTCATTGATGATGACGATTTTGCTTTCTTTTTGTTCATCTTAATCCTTTATTTGACTTGATAGGATCCCAAAATTTCGGTATTATCATTAGCTTTCTACTTGATCTTTTATGATTATTTTGGAATTTTTTCAATCATAGTAGCAGAGTTGAGCCACTATTGAACTTGGTTTATAGATATGTTTTGATAAAGGCTATAAGGAGATTGTGGTAGAAAAATGATTTTGTATTCAAAAGATAAATAAGCTTGCTTGGAAAATTGCATAGATGTGGGAAAAATATGGTGGCTGAAATAGAAAATGGTAATGAAATTCAATCACACTGAGGAACGGGAGACAAAGTAGTAGATTACCATGACATCGGATATGCAAGAACATAGAATGTTAGAAGGTTAATTCGATTAGAATATATAGATTACATGTGCCATTTGTAAGAGTGGGTTAGTGATTTAGTTTTGTTAGTAATGTTTACTTATTTCTTTTGTTTGTTGCTGAGAGTTTTATTTAGTTTGAGTGTAACTGTATTACATGGTTGTAGTGAGGTTGGGATGTTGGCCTTGAATTTCCTCCTCCTATGTATTAACCTTTTGAATTTAATAAACAGGTAGGGATATCCAAACCCCCCTCCCCAACCCAAAAGAAAAGGGGGAAAAATGGGAGTTTAGGCGGAGGCCTAAAAACTACACCAAATCTCTTATGGTATTTTTTTTCAATATATATATATATAATTTTATATAATTTGTATGATTTTGTTTGTATTGATTCATGTTGTAATGTGTATTTTGTTTTATATATATATATATTAATTTAAGAGGATAAGCTAATATGATTTTAGTTTATACATTAATTTATAGAATATTAACAACAGAGTGAATGAAAACAAGTTGGAGATTGTTATTCTCTGATTGAGAAGAACAACTGCAAGAAGTTTGACGTTGGGAAGAATTAAACAACAAATTTGAAGATTTATCAAGAAAATGAATGAAGAAATTAGGATGGGACATGTTATATTATTTATGGCACTTTCTTGAAAG